>CABFVZ010001679.1:13110-68289 GCA_902151445.1 Timema monikensis | reverse complement strand
CCTGGCATTCCCCACATTCACAAGATGTCTTGTCAGAGGTGAAGGAAGGGTTTGGTAATCAGATAAATCTTTGCCGGGACCAAGGATTGAACTCCGGCCACCAGCATAGAAGTCTGACACCTTACCCCTAGACCACCAGGTCACCCAATAATAATAATAATAATAATAATACCATTCAATGTTTCACTTTATAATTACTTATAAACATATTCTAGTTAACCAATATAAATAAATCACCGTTGCTGCATCTCAATTTACAATGAAGAGCTTAGGTCAGTGCCTTGTAAATAAAACACAGCTGGCCATCAAATGCACAACGGTTATTTATGTAGGTAAAGTAATTCTTAATATGTTTAAAACAAAAATTAATTTAGAAATTACCGTTCTTCTCAAATCGAAAAATACTGTGTGTGTAAAATTTTCGCATGTGGTGACGAATGTAATGATGGCTATGACTTTGAATGTGATGATGAATCTAGTGATAAATATGACGTTGAATGTGACGATGAATCTAGTGATAAATATGACGTTGAATGTGACGATGAATGTTATGATGAATGTAATGATGAATACGACGTTAAATGTGACGATGAATGTGAATATGATGTTGAATGTAACTATGAATGTAATTATGAATATGATGTTGAATGTGACGATGAATTTGATGAATATTCTGTTGAAACCTTGTTAAAAATTATTATTTGTTTGAAGAAGGTTAGCGAGCTCTATGTTTATAGCTATGGCCTTGAGTGTTCTTAATTCTTTGAGCCTAGGCCGAATTATATATATATATATATATATATATATATACAGTACGTGCTTGGATTTTCATTCTGGCTATCTGTTTCAATATGGTGGCCGATCAAAAGGTTTTTCTCTTAGTATCTTATCTAAGTGATTTTAATTTAAAATTCTAAGCATTCGTTCGACTACATAGTGTGTTTTATAAACTATACTTATATATAGCGATACTGACGTCCTAAATCATGTGAACAGCTGTTATTATTTATGAATATAATGTCCTATTGAATATAATATTCAATGGTGTTCTGTCTAGCTTGATCCCCAAAGAAAAATATCAACTTGAAATTTAAAGAGAAGTTACAGTATAAATTTTAACTAAAATCCAAAGAGAAATTACAGGAGATATTTGAGCTTGAAATCTAAATAGAAGTTACAGGGAATATTTTAACTCGAAATCCAAAGAGAAATTAAATGTGACATTTAAACTCGGAATCCAAAGAGAAATATTAAGATGGTAGTATCGATAAGAACATTACATCTTCCTTAACATAATGCGAGATCCACTTCAGTGGCTGCGTGGTCTAACACGCTAATCTAGTGTTGGACTAGACTGCTGAAGAGGGAGAGATTGGAGTTTGATCCCGGTCGGATGCATTAAAGGTGGTTTTTCCTGAATGTCTTTCCTTGCGGCTACCTTTCCTATCAATTAAACCTTCACAATCCCTAACCCATCAGTGTAGCTAATATATAGGCGTATAACCTGAAAGGGTAGTAAGACACTGCTAAAAAAACATGATGAGAGCTCTACTGTTTACAAAACTACTATTCTTAAAAATTATATTATGAATGAAATTAAGTTATGTAACAGGTAACATAAAAAAAGGATAACGCATTATGTATTTTTTAAACTTTTCTCCGAAGTGATGCGCATATAAGAAACGCCATACATCATCTTTATTTTAAAATCAGCAGTCCTTGGATGCTATTTTACACTGGACATCATATGGTTCTTACTACGTCAACGCTTTGTGCAATCAGAAGGAACGCACGTATCAAAAAACAATATCGTGTTGGATTTCTATATCTGTGCAAGCCAGATAGCGACGATAAGACTTTTTCGTGTAATGCCATGTCATACGTATGGATCAGAGAGACGCTCGTTCAACAACTAGGAGGCATCATTTATATGTCTTATCGGGTATATTTGATTTGATTTGATGTATTTTTATAGTAATGCCAACGTGAACTTTTGAAATTCTAAGGTTTTATTTGAAATGCAAATAAGTTTAAATGGTCTAAAATGAACCACGTTCGTAATGAAACAAAATCTAAAATATCTTTCAAAATTTTACTATTTACATATTTTTTATACACACATATGTACACTTCGTTTACCATGAAAGGTAGTAAGCTTACCTTAGACTATTCCATATGGTATAGCTTATATAAAAGAACCATAGTGTAATCCATCAAGGTTAGATTGATACCTTACAGGGTAAATGTACAAAATTTGTGTATACCTAACATAAAAAAATGGTTTATTAATGCAGACACTATAACAATAAAATGGTATTTGATCGTGAATGTGACCAATTTTATCTTTTATTAAAAAAAAGCTCCATTTAACTTGACCAAATTTTATAAGTATTTTTAAAGTGAGCCGTTTTACAATAACTTAAATTATTTTTTTATGTAAAAGTTACTTGAACGTGCCAAATATTCTTTACCCACCAGCCAAAATATCATCATCCTATGCACTAAGGAGCCCCCCCCCCCTTTTTTTGGTGAATTTACATTATGTAGAACGAAAATACTATTTTTCTGTTACTAACCATTCCTTAAAACAATAAAATCCACTACAATTTTCACAGGAAGGAAATTTTAGAAAGCACTAACATGATGTTCTTTCAATCAACAATGATAGCATTTTACTATAATATTATTGTTATTTAATAGGTATTGATAATATCTATCAAGAGTGACTGCTGCAGATCATTTGACTTGACTTATGAACATGTGAAAGTACATATTTAAACTTTCCTAGATGTCAGAAAGGGCCTTTCTAATGAAAATGGGACTGTATTTAAATCACCATTAAAGTTGACTAATGATGTAATTTTTTTTAAATAAATAAACAGATTCACACTCCACCAATCAATAACAATCCTCTCGTAATGAAATACGTCACTCAATAAGGACCAAGACAACAAGAGAGTTATAAAGAGAAAGAGAGGTGAGGACGACGCTACTCACCGGAGAGCGGCGCGACGCTGACCGCCGCATTCTGCACAATGACGGACGCCGGGTTCACCAACATGCTCTGCGCGCTCAGGTGGTGCTCGTTCATCCCGGTCAAGGTCAAAGGTGAGAGTCCTCTAGTTTCCGTTGGGGGGAAGGGAAGAACCGCCTTCGCTCGCGCCGACTGCACCTCGGACTGCCGCTAGAGGGCGTCTTTTGTCGAGAGATGCGCGCGCAGCTTCTTATCAGTTGAACAACGCGCGGCCCTCAAGATGTCATCGTAGCCGGGCTCCTCAGGCGCTGCTGCTTATCTCACGACATGCTCTTCTGTCGGGGGGACGACAGTTGTTGCATTTTGACTGGTTTTTGTTTGCTTTCAAGCAACACGTCTTACTCTTCATTCGAGTAAAACGCTTATGTACTAGTTGTGCTAATGGGTTAGGGATGTAGAAGGTTGAATTTAGAAGAACTGTATCTGCATTTGCATGGAAAGAGCGCGGGGAACCTTTTAGGAAAACCACCTTCAGTACGCCCAACAAGAATCGAACCATGGTATCCCCATTATTGGCAGTCTAGTCTATTGCAAGAGTGGTGCCTTAGGCCATGATGCCACCGAAGCATATGACTATTTTTATTAATTGGGGGAAGGGGGGATAAAACCCATCAGTGTTCTTCTGATGAGGCTGTTCAAGCGCTTATTTTAAAAATATGAGTTTGGTAAATGTCACATTGGTGAAACTTGGGATTCCTGCGGCTGATAAATGTATCATTGGTGAAACGTGGAATTCCCACGGTTTTAAATGTTTCATGGGTGAAACGTAAGATTCCCCCGGCTTTTAAGTGTTTCATCGGTGAAATGTGGGATTCCCATGGCTTCTAAATGGATTATTGGTGAAACATGCGATTCCCCAGCTTATAAATGTTTCATTGGTGAAACTTTGGATTCCCACGGCTGAGAATGTATCATTGATGAAAAATGGGATTCCCCAGCTTATAAATGTTTCATTGGTGAAACTTGAGATTCCCACGGCTTAGAATGTATCATTGATGAAAAATAGGATTTCCTGGCTTATAAATGTTTCATTGGTGAAACGTGGGATGCCCACAGCTGATAAATATTTCATTGATGAAACTTTGCATTCCAACGGCTGATAAATGTTTAATTCAGATTCAAAGTTAAAAATGGCCTTGAGCTGAAAAATGGAACTATTTCGAGTATTTTAGAAGTTTTAAAACCAGGATAAGTTCTTTTGGATAAAACACCTGTAAAAAAATCTTGTCTTATGACAGTTTCATAAACAAAAGTTTTGGAAATGTTATTCCAAATTCTAACGGACTACATGATAAAGTGTTGCAACACTGAGCTGGAGCATTTATTCTCAGAAGTAATTCTCTTCAACAACTGACCTTTGGTTACCTTTCAATTTCACTGACGTCCTTTGATGCGAGAGTTGAAGGGAGTATATGATTGGTTTAGCTCAGTGTTGAGGTGTTTCTTGTGTTTTACCATGAAACCCTCTTTTTTGAAACGTTCTGTGTTACCTCAATATTATTTAAAAAGCCATGGGGAGAGAAAAAGGAAACACATGAGGTAGACTCCGCTTAGGATGAATGATTACAGCCTTACCTTGACCTAGTACAATATGACCCGATATTATAACCTGCACCATGGAGTACCCAAGAAAAGTATCAAACAGTCTTACCTAGACTGATTACATTATGGCCTTGCCTTATAAGCTGTACCATAGTGGAAACCAGCAAAGTAAGCTTACTGCTGACGATGATGGTAAATGAGATTTACATAAAACATACTCAAGATCGCATGTCAGACACATACATATATGATTGTTACACAAGTACTTTTTACTAATACATATGTTAATTATTATTGATACTATAGCACCGCGTCTTACTACCCGTTCGGATTATACGCACTTACGCTAATGTGTAATGGTAGGGTGATTGTGAGATGAAATGGAGGACCTTGGCATTCCCCACATTCACAAGATGTATTGTCAGAGGTGAAGGAAGGGTTTGGTAATCAGATAAATCTGTGCCGGGACCGAGGATTGAAACCCGGCCACCAGCACAGAAGTCTGACACCTTACCCCTAGACCACCAGGTCACCAATAGATATGAAAGGGTCTACTAAATTTATGGTAGATACTTTATACACCTATGTTTAAAACTATTCTTTGACTTGGACAAAGGAAAATGAGTTGAATCAATTTTATAGAATAATTCCTTGGTCCTTGCAGGATATCAAGGATTAATGTTGAAATAATGCTGACAAGGTTTACCAACCTCATAAGCTGATTTTTCCAGTTTATTTAGGTCATGGAATGTATGTGCTCCTATCTTGCGAGTATCTTAAGAACTATGTCTATCGCTCTTCAGTTTATTTAAAGAGAAATAAGTTATCGTGACAAGTTTATATGTAACCTCCTCCACGCTCCACTATATTTGTCCTTTTTCGGACCAAATATTGACCTAATCACTTAGTTTCAGAAGACCTAAATTTATTCTTGTCATGTAAGCTATATTTGGAAGAAGGTATAGGAGAGGTGGATGGAAACATCTAAAATAGAACGAACAAAATATGGCCTTTACAATGAACACAAGAACACAGTTCACACTTTACAATGCTGCCACTGGACAAAGAGTTTCTTGAACAATATTGATTTTTACCACCCAGTTCCCTGACCTAGGTTTCATTCTATAGGAGCTCATAAGGATGTAGTGTGAAGAGCGTAACGTAACTTACTAAAAGTGGAAAACAAATAACAAAAAGAGAGAAAAAGGAAATTGGTAAAAAAAAAGATAACAAACTTATATAGGAACATGTAAAAGGAATAACATAAAGGAGAAAAGGAAACAGACATTGGATGCGAAAATATAATTTATCTCTCTAAGGGAAACCTCTTTTCGTTTTATGAGGAACGTTTTGTTATATTTGAAAATATGGATAGAGAGAGAGAGAGTTCACACTTTACATTGCTGGCATTGGACAAATCAACAATGCAACGATGTAAAGTGTGAACTGTGTTCTTATTTTCATTGTAAAAGCCAAATTGCGTTCTTTCCCTTTTATATGTTTCTATCCACATTCCCTGTACCGTCTTCCAAATATAACAAAATGTATCTCATTCTTGACATTTGAGGTAAGAGTCTATGTTTCATAATTATAATAAAAAACACTGGAGTAATTTTAACACCATGTCTTACTATCCGTTAGTGTTATACGTCTATATACTAACTACGCTAATATGGTTGGTATGAGTAGGTTGAATTTAGAGGAATTGTACATGTATTTGCGTGGAGAGGCAGTGGGAAACCATATAGGGAAAAATACCCTCAGTTCACCCGACCAGATGTACCCGTCATTGGCAGTCTAGTATATTGAGAGAGTGACGCCCTAGAACATGTGGCCACAGAAGGGGGTTAGGACCTCTTCATGTTCCGTTCACAAACAAACATAGTAAGAGCTATTTANCATGGCTTTTGCAATCCTGACAAAGTTACTTATCCACAGCAGTGGTTACCAAACCATGGGTCGCGAGCCGATGTTTGGCGAGTCACAAAAAGTTTTTAAAATGTGTAAACTTTGTAATTATTTGAAAATATTAAATCTCGAAAAAATGGAATAGTGAAAAAACCAAAGAAAAAATTATTTTGAAAGGGGAAGGGAGGGGGGTAAAGATAAGGTACAAACTATACGGACGGATTAAAAAAGTACAATAGTAAAATAAATAACTAAATTAAAAAATTATCTAACAAAATTTCTCTCATGCGAACTGAAACTAAGCGGTTATAAAAAGTTTGGAAAATACAGATCTATGGTTATGATTTGACATCATCTGAAGCATCAGTGGGTCCTGGGCACGGGGTAGGGGGAGATAGAGTGGGCCACTAACCAATTTCGAAAATTGCTTTAAAAAAATAGAGCACTGAAGCTGTGTAGAGTGCTAAAGCTACATTTTTAAGAACATGTATATGGTTTGATATTCAAATTTAAAAACCACTACACAACTAAAAAGAAGGCCCCTAGAATTAAAAATAGAAAAAAAAACTTATAAATAATGTTAATGATACGACATCCCCTAGCTCTAAAGTAAGTTTCTGGACGCGCCACTGGTCTGAAGTACGACGTATCAACGATCATGCCAGTGGCCGAGACCAGAGTGTACCATACAGAATACACACATAACTATAGTCATTGTTATCTAAATTAATCTATCCATCTATCCCCCTATCCATTTGTTCGCCCTCCTATCCATAAACTCCGAAGTGCACTGTCATAGTTAGTGGATAGTTGTTAAGTTTGGGATAGGTTAGGAATATGATACACCGAATAGTAGTGTGGACAGATAATCAGGATCACGTGTCAAGATCTGTGGTTCAAATCCCATTACCTGAATGTATCTCAAAGGCTTGATATAAGATTATGAATATTTGACACTACGCAGAATATAGTTTTCTACTGTCACATCGTTGTATTTTGCTTCCCCCTCCCCTTTTTTTGGGTTCGTTTTCCAGGTGCTGTGTACGCAGTATATTCGTAGTTTGCTGATGTATTCTCTTTCAAAACGGAGAGTGCTACGCATATTTCAAAATGAGCTCAAAGCCAATTTAAATAATACAAAACGCTGTAAAACATATTTTATTTATGGTGAAAAAATGGAAAATTACTCGTATGTGTGAGTATGTGTGCGTCTACGCGTGCTAGAAAAGAGAGCTTGGCACAGTTTTATTAATCTTCATAAAATTTTACAATGAAATACATTTAGACCCTCAAAAATACGGGTGTATTTTTGTATCAGAATATGGAAAATGCCATTATTTAAAAAAGCAGTATTTTTAAATCTAAAAAAAGGGTTAGGACTGGTATTAAGTATGACGCGGTGCACTTTTAAAAAAGTGAATCTTATTTATCTTTTTTTTTATAAACACCGCGTTTTAATACTGATTAGGGTTGTATGCCAATGTATTAATTAGCTCATGTATTAGGGACGAGGAAGGCTACGTTTAGAGGAATAATACACACATTTGTATGGAAGGAGAGTGAAATGATTTTTGGAGAAAAAATCACTTTCATTGCACCCAACCGGTATTAGAACCCTGATCTTCCCATCAGTGGCAGTCCAGTCTATTGCGAGTGTGTTGCCTTGGTTTAGACCAGAACCTTTCGAGTTGTTTGTTACGGTCTTTTAGCATGTTATATCAACTTTGTCTCTTCATCGTTTATAAATTATACATTCTCAAACTCAAATTGTATTCCTACAATATCATAAAATTAAGTGTTTTATTAACCGTTAGTATACTTAGTTTGTAGAGCTCCATTCCTATTAGCTTTCATTATCTTTATTAAATAAGATATACATTTTTAAATTAACCAAGATCCATGGCGTACAAACTCTAGAATACGTTGAAAAAATATTTCTGTTAATTTTTTTAGGTGTTCCTCTATGAATATAAAATAAATACATACACAATTGAAACTTTTCCTTGTTGAATAAAAAGTAAAAGAAGTTGACTTAAAAAACCGTTCGCGCTTTTCTGAGTTATTAAAACTACTTAAACTTATATCTACAGTAGCCCCATGGATTCTTTGGTGCTGAATGACAGCTCACAGCTGACAGATAAAGGCTTTGAAAAGTTACCAGAACAAATTATGTATCCCTACGCCGAACCATATGATCTGCAAAAAACGTGTTTAGCAGCTATCAGTTCTGATAGTCAAAATTTAGGTATATACCTAAATGTCGACTGTCAGAAGTCAGCTGTGAGCTGTCAGTCAGCACCAAAGAAGCCATGGGGCTACTGTAGGTAAATTACGTCTTCATAAGATTGGTGACCTGGTGGTCTAGGGGTAAGGTGTCAGACTTCTATGCTGGCGGCCGGGGTTCAATCCTCGGTCCTGGCAAATATTTATCTGATTACCAAACCCTTCCTTCACCTCTGACAAGACATTTTGTGAATGTGAGGAATGCCAGGTCTCCACCGTGGTTCGGATTCCACGTTAAACTGTAGGTCCTCCATTTCATCTCACAATCACCCTACAATTACACATTAGCGTAAGTGCGTATAACCCGAACGGGTAGTAAGACGCGGTGCTAATAATAATAATAATAATAATAATAATAATTATTCATAAGATTGACCAAATTTACTTTACCTGAATTGTGGGGCCTAATGAGGAATCTGTGAAGAGACAACCGCCTTTCTAACGTCAGCTTCCCCACCCCCTGCTTGGACCATTCGACCACTGAGGCGGGTCTGAGGTTTTGTTCAATTTAGTTTTATTCCATAACAACAAGATACGTAGAGCCGCTTCAGTGGCCGAAACATCGCAATATACTAGGAATACCAATGGCGGGGAGATCAGAATTCAAATCAAGGTCGGGTGTACTGCGGGTGTTTTTCTCAATAGCCTTACTACTCTCCTTACATGCAAATGCGTGTATATTTTCTCTAAATCTAACCCTTATCATTTATACCTCATCAGAGTAATTAAATGCTCATAGCTCAAATGGGGAGTAAGAAAACCCCCTCCCCCAACCCTAAAAGAATCAAACAAGTCTCAATATTTGTATTTAAAATCGTTTGAACTGCAAACACCGATCTATCTCTAATAGAATGTGTGACTGCGCACAAGACGGTTGCGCCTGTGATGTAGGTCCTGTGTTTAACAAGGTGTGATGTGGTCTATCTCTACTAGAATGTGTGACTGCGCACAAGACGGTTGCGCCTGTGATGTAGGTCCTGTGTTTAACAAGGTGTGATGTGGTCTATCTCTACTAGAATGTGTGACTGCGCACAAGACGGTTGCGCCTGTGATGTAGGTCCTGTGTTTAACAAGGTGTGATGTGGTCTATCTCTACTAGAATGTGTGACTGCGCACAAGACGGTTGCGCCTGTGATGTAGGTCCTGTGTTTAACAAGGTGTGATGTGGTCTATCTCTACTAGAATGTGTGACTGCGCACAAGACGGTTGCGCCTGTGATGTAGGTCCTGTGTTTAACAAGGTGGGATGTGGCCTATCCCTACTCGAGAGTGCAGCTGCGCTGAGGACTGTTGCACATCTAAGTTTGCGATGTAGGTCCTGTGTTTAACAAGAGACTTGGTATGGACAACACGTGCTCTACAGTGCTGCGGTAGATTGACGAGAACACAAAACACCTAATTATCGAGTACCTTGAGGTGAGTAACAGAGCAACGAGCGTCAATCTCTATCACGTCAAATGGAGCCATATATTTATTTCTTAAATTTTGTGTAAGCTATTTAGCGTGCACTTTCTAATACAAATGATTACTCAACACACGACTTGCAAACCAATTTAAATCTAGAACAGACACAAAACCCAGCTCCCTTACCGTTAATTCATCACCGTGAAAGGGGGAAGCCACATTTTACCTATGATGAATTGTTGGCAAAGCTTGGAATTGAATCCGGGACCCTTAGCTCCGTGGGAAGACATACCACTGACTGAGCTAAGGTGTCGGACTAAAAAAAAAAAAGAATTAGTGGTTTTGTAACTATTACAAGTCTTACGAAGCACGATTTTCAATATAAATCACCTGCGTGTTACCTCTGGAAGTCCAACACGTTGAGTGAGCCTGCACCTAATACAACTACCGAACTTAAGGTACCAGGTTCGATTCCAGGAATGGGAGGAAAATTATGGAACTGGGGATTTCTCGTTAACAGTGATGAAATAACGACAGGGGACTGGGTCTCTGTCCTAGAAGAACCCAGGGGTGTCTATTGTTTGGTTCTATGGCAAACCTGGACAAAATTATGATTTGTGCAACATTTTTTCGTATTTCCCAGCCAGCAGCCTAAATCATGTCCTAATATGCTTGTTTTTTGGATGTGTTGGTTTCTGTAATATGTTGAAATAGTACCTCCCTCCTTTCTCGAAACATTCATATCTTTTGATTACGCAGTATTAACTTCTAAAGGGATTTCAAGGGATAATTTTTATTTACTATTTGTTTGAAGTTGGGTTTAATTAAAGCTATTTGGACTTACAAACTACTTATCATTTAACTCTCATTCAACCCACTTCGATGGTCAAATGGGTCAAGGCGTCACACTCGCAATAGAGCCTGTCGATAACACTGAGGTGGGGTTTCGGGTATATTGTAGGTGGCTTTCCCTAAATGTTTTCCCACCCTCCCCTCATGCGAGTGAGGGTACAGATTCTGTAAGCTACACATTCATCACCATTCATCACCATTCATCATCCCTAGCCAATCGCTGTATATATTCTTGTAACGAGGAAGGGTTGCAAGACGCGGATTAAAATAAAAATATGGGCTATAGCCGTTCACTGATCAAACATTGACGTGCTAGACCAAAGATCCTTGGTTCGATTAATGTGTACAAGTGTAATTTATTAACAATATTTACATTAATATTTAGACCTACATTACAATAGTGTATTTTGTGTGGGCACCTTGTATTACTAACCATTCAAAGAATTTAAGGATAGTTGTTATTTTGCAATGGCTTGACAAATATCGCGTTTCCTTTTTTTATCAAATAAATATGTTGCTTTTTAATTTAGAGAAGGTATTGTAATTGTGAAGCTATTATTTTTACCTCACGTTTATGATTGCTTGGTCTTACAGGTAACGCTGAGCCCCCCCAAAAGTGGGTTTTACCACCCTGTCTGCCCCAGGTGTTTGTACCGGTGTCCACAGCCGATATGGTTTGATATATTTCGTTTAAACTCGATATTTGAATGTTATATGGTCATATCTCGAGACCAAATCGTAATTTTGATTCTAGTCTTAAAGTATTTTTGAAATATTTGTTCATACCTCTAATAGATTATATGATAAAATGGGCGATATATATTTATGTTTCTAGCAATCATTTTATTTTAATCGAACCGTGCAGTATATAATAAAAAACTGCCAGTCCAAGTGTCTCGTTATGGTGGTTCTGATCCCGGTACAACATGAAGTTGTTCTCTCGACCTCGGTAAGACCCAGAGTGTGGCGAACCTTCTTAAGTATCCAAACAAATCATATGTGTAGATCAATAATGACTCAATCAACTCCAGCAAGTAAGGAGTGAGAGTGAGAGAGAGAGAGAGAGAGAGAGACAGAGAGAGGGGAGGGGGGAGAGATATTTGTCCAAGAACAGTGACACAAGAGTGGAGAATGTATCATTGTTTGATTGAACTTTGTACAGCTAAGTGTCGTCAGGGTTTTAAGGAGGCTTCGTGTTTGTTTCTTCTCTCGAGATTTAAAGTTGGCAAACCTTGGACCACGAGTGTTGAGTATCCGCGTTTAGTTACGATAATGACTCACTTTCTTCATTCGGGATATCGGGGTTCGAGTGCACTGAGAGGGGTTAGTCCTAAACGGTTTTTTCCAGTTTCCCTCTAAGCAAATGTGGGAACATATCCGCTAAGTTCAACCTTCTTCCTGATTAACACATTAGCCTAATTGGTGCGTATGTGTATAGCCCAAACGGGTAATAAGACGTCATAAAAAAAATTGACTACGATAATGTGTTAGGTTGAGGAGGGGTGTAATTTTTAGACGTACTCTTACCCCACCTATGCGTCAAAAGTATCGTTTTGTCAAATTTTGTATTTTTTAAATAATTGGCTAAAATAATTTTTTGAAAAATTATTAAAAATTTCTACTTCAATGAAAATAAAATGAAGATAGTTATCCCAAAATTTGACATAATTTAACATATATTTCTAGCTTATAGGTGTGTTTAAACGTTAAGTGCGTCCTCTTGCTTCACTTAAAAAAGTGTAAAACCATTTATAAAATAACACCCTCAGCACACCTGACCTGGGATCGAACCCCGATCTCCCCGTCATCGGACGTCTAGTCTACTGCGAGAATGACCCCTTAGAGCATATACCATGCCACCACCAAAATAGATTTCATTTCTTTTTCAACCTCATCTGTGGGCATGCGGTCACAGGAGTTGGTCTCGTCTAGTCTTGTTCGACGGTGGAGGAGAGGTAGCGGCTCAAATCCCAACCGGGAAAGACGAGGTGTTTTTTTTAAATACAATTTTCTACTATTTCCACCCTCAAATAAGGGTTCTTTTCCTCTAAATTATACCCTCATCAGTCCTACCACTTGATACCTGAAAAAAATCTCATTAGAAAATTGGTTTGAAACTATATAAATTGCGCCTCAAATCCATAAAATTTAATTGAGAAAAGTTAGTCTATATTTTAGTTCATTTTGTGTTGTGGGCGTCCATTAGGTATAAAAGTTCATAAAAATTGTAATTGAGTAAAAAAGTTTTCGTCTATGTGTTTTAATACAAAAAAAATCCCTTTTACAGTAATTTTCATTTCATATTCTCGTTTGTGTTTACTGAAGCGAATATTGATTAGTTATCGGGAAACACGAGTGTGTGCAGAATAAAATGACCTGCCGTGGCTCAAGTGCGAATATAGGAGAGAGAATAAACGTTGGATAAACAGTGCGTGAGGGAACAAATAATCTATTAGATAATTAAATGTTTTAAATCAAGAGATTCGTTACAACATGTAGAGGACAGATTCGCAAGCCTTTGTACATGAAATATGCTTCAAAAACAAATCATTTATACGAGTACTACAGCCAATGTTTCTGTCTCTGTTGGGATTTCTATGCTTTTAAGAAGGGAAGGGAGGGTTTGTGAGCTGAGGGTAGTATTTTTGAAGTTTATAATAGCAAAACAGATTTTTAGACAAAATAAATGAAATATTCCTCCAGTAAAAACATTAAGTTTAATTTTATTCACATGTAAATTTCTAAAATTCTTGAATGTTTGTCAAGGCTGTTCTAGAATCTGATGAACACTTTTCCTCTTCATTTAAAGTTTATTATCAAATGCCCTGGACAAATAATCAATAACTGCTGAGATTACTATGCGTAGAAAATTAAACTCTATGTTTCCACTGGAGCAATATTTGATTTATTTTGGTCAAAATAAATTGTTTGTTAAGAAAAATGCAAAAAAGTATTTTTTTTTCTTTTTCTTGTGGGCGCATTTATATTTGTAATTGTCACCCTCACCCGATTCAGTGGCCTAACAGTCTAATGAATCACTCTTGTGCTAGATGATGGGCAGATAGAGGTTCGAATGGTGGTCGGGCCAATTGAAGGTGGTTCTTGCTATGATTTACTCATATTCATACACGCAAAAGCGGGTATATTACCTCTAAAATGTTTCTTTTATCATCGCTACCCACATTACAGTGTTTATCATTATATAAATATAGCCTGAACCGGTAGTAAGACGCTGTAAGAAAAAAACTGTCACCATCCTCTAAAACAATGATTGGCAACCTTAGGCTCACCAATTTATTTTATCTGGTCCGCAAAAAATTTAGCAAACACACAGTAATTTATATTCATAAAAATAGACCAATAACCAACATGGAAAATATAAATTTGAACTTCTTTGCTCTATACATTTTTCAAAAAATGCCCCACCAAATAATTTTGTAAACCCATATGGCCCATTATATCAAAAAGTTTGCTAATCTATACTGTAATATTTGGTGAACCAGATAGATTATATCCATACAATCACCCTCAAATGCTCTTAAAAGAGGCCTTATTTGAAAGCTGTAAAATTACTAGATATACTTTCAAGTACATCAAGTCATGTGATCTATATCTGTCACTTTTGTTAGATGTCATCAAAACCTATAAAATTACAATAATAATATAGTAAAATATTCTCAATTTTGGCTGCAAACAAATATGCTAGTATTTTCTTTAATACCATTTCTATGAAAATGTGTCCTTACAGCAGATTAACAAATTACATGTTGGGATTAATTACTAATGTAGAATAGATGCATAATATCTAATGTTTAAAGGTTTCAGACAAACATTTAACCTATATATAATCTTAGTAGTTAATAGGGGTTAATAATTGAATAATACACTGGCATTTGTATTGATGGTGGAATAATATATATTAAGTATATTATTTGTGTTAAGAACATAAGTTCTTCGAATGAAAGTCCAGGTGTGAAATCAGCCTTTCCAATTTAACCAGAATATCTAGAATAGCCTGGCAAAGCCTGTAGGTAGGATTTAAATCCACCATTTATTGTATAATTATAATCAACAACGAATAGAGCCGCTTCGGTGGCCGAGAGGTCCAATTTGTCGCTCTTCCACTATGGAATAGCTTATAAGATTAGGGTCATAGTGTAATAAGTCAAGGTAAGACTGCTACCTTACTTGGTTCCACTAGGATGTAGCATATTAGATTATGAGTATTTTGGCGAAGCTTCGTAATATTATTAAAGCTGTATTATAGGGAAATCGAAGTAGACAAATTTTTGGAAGACAAGTTGAAAATTTAGAAGCTGTACACACCACTAGTAAATACTATATTATTATTTTGGTATTTTCCCTGTTATAACAATATAAATTCAATTCAAGAGCCACGTTTGGTTAGTGTATAATTTTTTGTACAAACTTAGATGTCGCTTACGTTGTGTGGTCTGACCGTTTTGTTAGCTACTCCTTCATGTTTCGGCGTCTCTTAGAAAGAAGCGTTTAAACTTTTCAACGTTGAGAAAATATTAACCGTCGTAACAGTTAGATATAACCTTAGTGTAGTGAACAACTTTTACTGTCCTGGGTTTGAGGGCTTCGTGGCCATAAACCATGTGAAGTTCCTGTTTACTTGTTCAGGAGAAGGAAGACTGGAGGTTGAGAGGGCTGTAACTGACTGGATTAGAGGTAGGGGGGGGCTGTAACTGGCTGGATTAGATGGATTAGAGGCAGGGAGGGTTGTAACTGAGTGGATTAGAGGCAGGGAGGGTTGTGACTGGGAGGATTAGAGGCAAGGAGGGCTGTAGTTGGGCGAATTAGATATAGGTATGGTTGTAGCTTGGACGATTAGAGGTAGTGAGGGCTGCTATCCCAAGAAGAAATCAAGCGTTTATATTATTGAAAAATTCTTTATTCAATCAGAATACATATATTATGAAATATACTAATTTACTATTGTTTTTATGGAAGTTAGTAAGTTCTTCAACTAATAACAATAATATTTTTGATTAGTGCGTGCACTGGAACTAGTTAAATTTTAATTCTAGACTGAAAACCATTCTAAACTTGGTTTTTTGGTACAAAGCAAACTGGATCGGACACATCCTTAAGAGGAAAGGTCTTCTGTTTGATTTAATAAAAGGCAAGTTTGAGGGAAATAGTTTGGGAAGGAGGAGAATTAAAATATAGGATGAGCTGAAGGAAAGAAGAAAATTCATGTTTCTGAAGGAAGATACCGAGGGTAAGGTGCATTGGCGGTATAAGTCTACAAACAAAAGGAATGTACCCGTAGTAAGATGGAACACTTAATAATAATAATAATAATAATAATAATAATAATAATAATAATAATAATAATAGCCCTGTACTATAAACACTAAGAAGAAAGGAACTAAACGAGTTAAATTAAAAGAATCGCAATAGTAAAATAAAATAAGAATATATAATTATGTTAATATATTTAAACCCGCCTCGGTGGCGTAGTTGGCTAACGTGCTAGTCGTGTTGAGCTCGACTACTGAGGACGGGGAGATCGAGGTTCGAACCTCGGTTGGGTGAACTGGGAGGGGGGGGTGTTCCTAAATGGTTTTCCACTCTCCCTCCACGCAAATGTGGGTTCACTTCCTCTAATTAAATCCTTCCCAATTCCTAATCCATTAGCGTAATTAGTACTTAAAGCGTATAACCCGAACGGTTAGTAAGACGCGGTGCTAAATAATAATAACAATAATAATAAATAATAATATATTTATTAAAATATATCATTTTCATACAAACAGTAATGACATAACTGTAACTTTTTACAAAGCATTAATTTCGTTATTTAAAATCACGCATTAAAAGTTTAAAATATTCATTACTTAAAATAATATTAATGTTTAATTTATTTAACATATTTTCTAGAGATAGTTTAGTTATGATAAGTTCTGTAGGGTTACCGTAAATCTACTAGAAATATTATCACTTTAAATTTAGTTTCAAATCTTGTATCTGTCAAAATCTGTTGTTCAACATTTTTTTATAAATTTACTAGGCCAAGCACATTCAAATTGTATTTCCCATTAAAATAATGTTAAAAAAAAAAATGGAGCTATACAGTTGCGATAATTTGGCGAGAATGTCCTTAAAACAAATTTAAAATATAAAACTTCTATGAAACCCAAAATTAAATATTTTTAATACAAAACTTGTTAAGAATGTGATATTTCGTTCCTTAATTTCGTGATAATATTCATTTCTACAAATGGTCTACTGGGGGTGTTGTTAAATGAGATCACAAATGGGTCAACTGTCTTTGTTCTACAGTGTCCTAAATCCATATTTGCTATATTTTTTCACCCTTCATATTCTAGACTAGAGGATTTATAGCTTTGTGGGGAAATGGCCCGTAGTAATGCTCAACTAAAGGTATAGGGAGGGAGGGAGGGAGGGAGTGAGGAGGTAGGGGGTGTGTCCGATGTCTGTCGAAGCGTTTCTCGATTTCACTTTGAAACGGTTCGTTCTCGCATGAACCTGACATTTCACCATCAGCCTACAACACCGTGATATTTTATTCATGACGATTCACCCCATTATATTTTCCTGAGGACGTTTCAGATTACGCGTGAAGGGAGATAATTCACCCCCTCGTCCCATACTTTGCCTACAGAACACCCTGACAAACATTCAACCCCTCCCAATAGACTTTCACGTGTATAATAAATTAATGTATCTATTGCAGGTATTTTGGTTCCATATTTAATAACGGTTGAATGATGTTGTTGGATGTAAAAGAATTAAAAAGGACTTAATGGAGTGCTTTTGTTTAAATGTGATTATATTTTAAGTATCCCTAGAAATTAGTGGCTGATCATGGAGAGTATTAAACTCCACCCATCCCACCACCCCTTTTAACAGAGACAGTTTTGTCCATCCAAACAGGATTATAAAATAGTTTTGAATGGGGTAAGTGAAAGCATATAATATTAACATAACAGATAAAAATACCTTCATTTCATAATTCTAAGTAATATACAATATTATTATCTTACCTTGCATGAGATTTCCTTTTTTATGATTAATTAAATACCTAGGCTAATATATTTGTTGGTTACAGTTATAGCTGCATCTAGATATCATATTATTTAAATTGAAAATGATAACTGGACACGGGAATTGAACCCGGGACATTTGGCTTAGTACACTACTGCTTTAACTACTGAGTTAACCACAAATTGCCCCGTGTCGAGGGCCATTTATCACTGGCTGCGTTATCTGATAGCTTGTGATCTTAATTGATCACTCATATTCCACAAGTCCATCACAGACTCTGCCTTAAAATATAAGATAAGAACTGTCCTTGGAATGGGGCGATTCCTGGATAGCTCAGCGGGGCATCAGCCTAATAAGCCAAAGGTCCTGGGATCGATTCCCATGTCCAGCTGTCATTATTTAATATTACTAGCTTGTTTTTAGTTTTAATTTTTTTAGTTTTACGTTAAGTAACAAATTTGTAATTTTAATTGCGTAGCTACCCCTCACACCTCCCTATCCCACCTAATATCCGAAGTAAATTCTTGAACCACCAATACTATAGTTGACTAAATAAAATCTAAACATGGATTGTCTCGTAGTAAGATAGTGGCTGTTTCGAATACAGCTGAAACGTCAGAAGTTATTTCTTCAACGCGGCTCAATCCCGTACCACGAAACTCCGTAACCACTACTAGGCAACTTTTAGTATTAATAACAATAATAATAAACAGATGGACTCGCACCCACGAAAATGTGAGTGCATTCCCTCTTAATTCTACCATACTCATATCTAACCCATTAGTGTAAATACTTGGAGATCTCGGGTGGGTAGTAAGATGCGGTGCACAAAAACCCAAAACCACTAGTTTCTTTCTTGTGAAATGTGTCAAGAATGTTAACTATTAACTAAGAACTCGTTGATTTTGTTTCAAGATATGAACACCACGGAAGAATCAGTGGTAGATGAAGCTAGCCCCGCGTGGATAATCACTTTGCTGGTTCCCGTGGGCACCACTCTGATACTGGCGGCGCTAGTGTTCATGCTGCTGCTGTACCGTCACTGCCCCTATGCCGTGTCGGCCTTCGTGGCGGTTGGACTTACCTCCGTGCTCCTCTACCTGATGCTGCTCACCCTCAAGGACTCCTGGCCGCAGTACGAGTGACTACTGCACATGCGCAGTGTTACATCACTTGTTGATCTCCGTCAATGACTCCTGGCCATGGTACGAGAGTGACTCCTGCACATGCGCTGTATTACATCACTTATTGATCTCCCTCAAGGACTTCTGGCCGCGGTACGAGAGTGACTCCTGCACATGCGCAGTATTACATTGTCCTTCCTCTTATAGATTATTCTACAAGGTATGATCTTAACAAAAACGCAAGCAATACTGGACACATAATATTGGTTAAATATATAGAACAAACGGTGGGTTAATTAATCGTTATTTTGGGTCACTTTGGGAAAAGGAAGCTCTGACTGATTGGATGATTCTTACTGTATGTAAAGAATCTATAATCTTTAACTGATTACTTCATACATTTATAAATATTACAATGACTCTCATTGTGTGTTCTGTCTATCAATTGGTCCAGTTTCTTATGGGAATATAGTCCTCCATTATGTTCTATCACCATCATCCTTTTGATATTCCGAAACTTCACCTTCTTTCATTGTTTGGGCTCATCCAACAGCTACATTCGTGGTCTTCCTGGTCCCTTCTTTCTTCCACCTTGTGTTTTATGAAGTCACTCAATAAGACATTTCTTCAGATAGTGTGATCCATCCAGTTGGCCTTTCTTTGTCGAAACACCTCAAAAGTAGTTATCTTTTAATTTACTTATAACTTCTACGTTGATCACCCAATCTGTTCACTTTATCCTCTTACTCTCCTCTATAACCACATCCCAAAGCTTTCCAAATATTTTTTCTCCTTTCCCCTTATGTTCCAAGTTTTGTTTCATACTAAGCGATGATTTATAAAAGCATTTCATCCTCTTCTTACAGTTTCTAAATAAACGTGTGGGTTTCATAGAAAATATCACCAAATATAAAATATTAGTTTAAACAAAATCTAATTCAAATGGTTCAATTAATTTTGGGAAAGTATTTTCTACTCGGCTCCATTAGACTCAAGAGTATTTCTCGTGTGTAATAAAAATGATCCTCTTCGTGAACTATGATTTGAAATGTGCAATAAAAAGAGGATAAGATATATTGTAGGCCGATAGAATCTCTTTTTAAAATATCCAAGCTCCTGCAAATATGATAAGTAATATTATTAATCGTGGAAATTAAGTAATACGCTTTGTATTAATGTAAAAAATATAAATAATATAAGAGACTTATTTTGTATCCCTATCCTAGTTATATTATCATATTATATATAATTATAACATATATTTTGTACACTTCTAGGTAATGTTTTTTAATATAAACTGCATATTATAGAATACGTACCATAATAATTTGTAATTACATGTATCTCGTAATAGTTTACTAGTTTATCGAGAAATATTAGAATAATTTGTTTGTAACTAATAAATAATGTTATATTATTTTACCAGAAAATTAATACACTATATTTATAAATATCAATGTCTTATAAGCTGTAATATTTTCTTTATCCTTCCATCCCAAAGTAGGCCCCATATTTTATTATTTTTCTTAAATTTTTGTGACTAATTGTTATTTAGCATCAAATTTCTAGTATTTGTTCATCATAAGTGAGCATATTTTGGTCTCTGGCTAGGCAATAAGTGATCTTTTACTAACAAAATATTTTTTATGTGATACACTGTAACAATTTACAAGTAAATAACCTAGTTTGTATTTTTGATAATGAACCTAAAAGGATATCCAATTTTTCTATTTGAGTTTTAGTATCCAACACCTTTTTTGACTTTGTTTTATCAAATTTATTCAATAAAGTCTTCAATCAAAAAATCGGTTACACCAACTTTCATTTTCATCAGTGATTGAAATTATTCCACAAAAATAATAGTTGTATATTAGATAAGTTAACTATAATATTTTACTTTGATTATATTTCATCATTGGGCATCCTTTAAACACACTTTTAACTTTGCATATGAACTGCGACCAAATTTCCACTAAAAACAAACCTTGGTTTGAAAAAATTATCTACTCATTTAAGTAAAACGGTAAATTTGTATTCTAGTAACAGACTGTGATCATATCAAATTTCACAGGCTTGGAGTTACTTCGATCATATTATTAAATAATTTAATAAATATATATTCGTGTAACCTGAACGGGTATTAGGACGCAGTACAAAGAAAACCAAATTAATATTTAATACCACAAGATTATGCTGTTTATTATTGTATAGGTTTATAATTATTTGATAAATTTAGTTATTTCCAAACTATTTATCTAGATTATTAGATACACTTGAATGTTATTTTAGTTAATAACATTATTATTATTATCTATAACAAACACATATATAACCTACTTATTTGTTTATAACATTAGAAAATAGTTAAGTCATCATCACCATCATCATAATTATATATCCTTTCCAGCCACTGTCCGACTCTGTTTGGAACATAACCTCTCCACGTCTCCTTTCTCCCTTACACTCCTTCTTGACTAAAGTACTACTCAACAGTCCATTTTCTGTGCCGGGTCGGTGTCCATCCTTTCTGAGGCATTTTATTTAATTTTTACAAGAAAGTTGTATAACTACTACTGGCTGGGTCAATCGTAGCCTCACCCCGTCACTTTTCAGAGTTCCAGTCGCGCCTTTACAGCTATCACAGTGGTCAAACATAGTCCTCATTGTACTTAACCCCCACACATGTTCCTCATTGTACTTAACCCCCACACATATTCCTCATTGTACTTAACCCCCCACACATATTCCTCATTGTACTTAACCCCCCGACACATAGTTGTTGCTCAAATGTTCTTGATTCAATTACTATATCAGAGTACAGAGTTACAAAGTTACGCACCTCAGGGCCTAATACATTTTCTAAACCTCTAATAAATTTACTGGTTTATACTGTGAGTCCGAAGGGCATCCCTTTAAAACAAAATTTTCCCAATATATATAGAATTTTGTTCTAATCCAATTTGCAAAAAGGAGCTAACAAAATCTAAATAAGTCAAAAATTTACAAACTTCGAATTTCTGAATCAATTTACTTGCTGTTGAAGGTGATTCATTATCGTGGGCATCTAAACACAATCTCACTCCTCCATCATTTTTCTTAACTACCACTAATGGGTTTATTATGTCAGAACTACCTCTCAATTATATCCCATTCTAACATGATTAAGGGTTTCCTCTAAGCGGATCTCTGGCTATAGGGTACAGGATACTATTTGCTATTGAATGGGGTTTGATCCGATACCTTCAATTTACATGTATATCATTTATTTAATCCTGTTTTTTCTGAAAATATTTATTTATATTCCCACGTTATATATAATATTCTTTGTTTTTGCTCTGCACCGATGGCTGGAATTTCACCAATTATTTCTTCTACTTCTGTCCAAGGTATTTGTAAATTATTTACTGATAACTATATTAACCTTTTTATGCTGTTTAATAGAAATTGATTGTTTGCTACTTCTTTTAGCTGTAGTATTAGAATATTTGAAAAAACTTTCTCTATAAGTGGCACTTTTAAATTAAAAGGCTGTTTATTAATGGACACCTGTTTATTTTGATAATTTATATTAACTTCAAATCCGGCTAATCAGTCTGATCCTAATATAATTAGAACATTTAAATTTTCTATAGTAAGAAATATGATACTCATTTTTATATTGTTTATATTAACATTCCAGTTGCCCCTATTATCACTGTATTGGTTACTGGTAGTACGGGAATAGCTTAATCCAAATTGCTATTTTTTATTTTTTCAAAACATCCCTGTGACATTGCAGCTACCTCTGAGCCTGTATCTACTAATATTTTTACTTATGTTACCTATTTTCCCTTCATTTTCAGGTAATACTGCCTTGCTAAATTTATTTTTATCTATATATTTCGAATAACAAGTCTTCCTTTGGATTACCCTGTAGTATTCAATTTTGCCTAACATAATCTAAATAAGCGGACTGTTCAGTGGTCCGGTTTCTCATTACAACCTTCATCACGTACGGACTGTCACGTGATTGACTGTTTAGTTTTCCCTTTGTATGGAACTGTACCCATTTAAATTCGATGTCCCTGGAAATGATGGCACCGAATTAAAATTTGGAGATTGATGTACTTGATTGATTATTAACCTAGATTGACCTGTATTATTACTAATATTATTTTTTATGTTATTTGAGTTTATTTGTCTCGGAGATCCTTGGTTACTATCTTGTTGATATACCATATTAGTATTTGGATATATCCTATTTTGCTCTTCTGTTTGGAAATTATTTTGATATCTATTTTGTCTATCTAGCCTATTATTGACTTTTGTGATTTGGGGATTTGATAATTGCCTAGGACTATCAAGATTATATCTGTTTTCCTGATCATTGATTTCTTGATCTCTTTGATATGTATCATCAAATTTCATCAACACTCTCTATACCTCCTTAATATTTTGTTTATTTATACCGATTACAGCATCCTGCACTGCAGTTTAGAACTAATTCATTAGGAGAGCTATTAATCTGTCTTCTTCTAATGGGTATCGTAAATATTTCTCCTGAATTACAAATTTATTGAAATATTCACTCTTTGTACCATCCTTATTGCTATATTTTCCATTACAAATTAATTGTAAAAAATCATCTTGCATATTCCGAGACCAATATTTTTCTAAAAATATTTCCCTTGCCTGATCATATATTTCCCATCCACTCTATTCACTATCTGCCCAAGATTTGGCCTCGTTTTCTAAGCCCGATAAAAATGTCTCTATTTTGACTTTTTGATTTACTTTTTATCCTTTAAATACTCTTTCTACTTTGTTTATGTGCTGTACTGCTGAAATATTTCCTCTTTTTCCTTTCAATTTTGGGATAAGTGCGAAAGACGTTTCTCTTAGGCCCTTGGCGAATAGTTTGGTAGTACGGTGTAAGTTAACAACTTCCCCTATATTTGTAATTTGATTTTTGGTTACAAACGCTGTTATTTTTTTTATCTAATTTCTTGACCACCTCGGTAACAATCCCATCTATTTATTTTGTAATTAAACTTTTATTTGCATCTTGTTGTGAGTCAAATGCTAATTTTAGTTTATTTATTCATTTTTCTAGATTGTCTTGCACTACCTTAACATTAGTCTTGTTGTGATATACCTAAAGGTCTAGACTCCCTACCTTAATTTCTACTCCCTTTTAACCCTTTATTTGACTCTTGTTCAACTGTTTCTATTTTATTTTTATTGGTTGTGATTTGTTCCATTTATTTAAATTGTCCCTTTCTTAATTTTTCTTGTTTTTCCACCCAGGCCTTTTTTATCCTTTCTCCTTCAATTACTTTCTTATCAACTTCATGTAAATGTACTGCCAAATTTTGATTAACCATTTCTAGTTGGTCAAGTTTCCGCTCTAAGTTACCAAATCTCTGTTCACATGCCTTCTTGCTTTGTTCAATTTTAGCACCTAGCTCATTATTGATTGTTTTGAGTTTTGCATCATGTTCTGATTAGTTGCATCTATTTTATGATTAGTTGAATTTATTTTCTGATTAGTTGCATCTATTTTCTGATTAGTTGAATCTATTTTCTGATTAATTGCATCTTTTTTCTGACATAAATTTTGATTGATTTCTGGTCACAAACTCATGAACTGATCTAAACTTCTTACGGTTTCCACCATAGTTTGTTCCTTTATTATATCATGCCCTTCCTCATTTACTCTAATACTTTCAACAATAATTAACTTTTCTAGCATATATTTTTCTGCCCAATGTGGCCCTCTTCCCCTATGACTGAATCTATCATGTCCTGCTCCCTTTCTCCTATTTCTTCTTCTGAGTCTTCTAGGCCTAACTGATTGTTTGGTTTATTTTCATATTCTGTCTCACCAAAGCAGTTATTGGTGTCTCTGTCCCCATTTGGATTTGAATCCGTCATCCTCCCTTCGAAAATTTACAAATTATTACAAATATTAATGTTATTTCTGCTGTATTAATTCTACAACAAAGTTTTATACACTGTGAATTAAATAAAAAAAATTGTCTAAGGCTTATTTGACTTTGTTGATGAGGCCTTCTCAGTGTGCCGTGGGGTGTAATGTTTGTTCATTTTTCCACCTTGGTGTAGTGTACTTCATCGGTGTGCTTTTCAGTGTGCCGTCCGTGGAAAGTTTACTTGTTCCCCCCCGGTACGATGTTCTTCGTCGGTGTGTCGTTCAGTGTGCCGTATTCGGAACGTCTACTTGCTCCCCCTAGGTGCGAGGTTCTTCGTAGGTGTATTGTTCAGTGTGCCATGTGTGGAACGTCTGCTTGTTCCTCCTAGGTACAATCTTCTTCGTAGATGTGTTGTTCAGTGTGCCGTCCGTGGAACGTCCTCTTGTTTCATTTCAGTGTGCCGTTCAATGAGCCGATTGTGGAACGTCTACTTGTTTCACCTCGTTGCGAAGTTCTTCCTCGGTGTGACGTTTAGTGTGCCATGTGTCTCTCAGTCGGCGGAGTCCCTTTCTAGTCTCAGGGGTTTGAAGATCCGCGTCGCAATTGGGCGCCAATTATGGAAATATGGTTTTCTATTGAAATATTTTCCCCGCTATTGGGAACCAATTATAATGATATCGGATTTATTGTGCGATATTTTAGAGGGATGCTATCGGGTTTTAGGATGATGATGACTCATGCGTACCTTACTACGCACTTATCACACGGTTATGCTACCTGAATATATGTGATATTTATACTTATGAAATAAGTATACATTTTAATGTTGCACACGATTTATTTAGATGACTACACCTTCAGTACTGATAATATGATATTAAATATTACAGTTTTTGTTAAATTACGGATTGTTTTTCTATGATATTACATGTTCCGTATTCTGAGTACTGTGTGTTGTCTAGGTTTTATATTACTATATTATATTATATGCACAAGCGGCTTATATATGACCTACCCCTTGCTTCTTGGACCCCTTGTCACCAGTGTCAAAGCTAACTAGTATAAAAACTCCTGATGTTGGAAGGCTGGCTCATTATTGGATATAGGGAACCAGCATGTCACATGATTTTTCTAATACAAAGGAGTTGATCTTTCAAAGAAAAACAAGTTTTAAAGCGCAATATATTGAAATTATTTCTGAAAACGCGTGATTCCCTATGGATGAAGTGTTAAAAGGAAATTTTACTTACAGTTCTTTAAAGAAAAATACATTTCATCCATGACTTTTTTAATATATGAGAGTGGTCCAAAACAGTATCATGACAACATATACTGACATCTTATTTTCAAACTATCCGCATGTGCACCCGGCTAGTACTCACATTTGGATATATAATGCCTTGTATTATTTGCACAATTTTGTAAAGGTACCACAAAAATAGTTTTAAAACTGTTGAATTTAAAAGCTATAAAATCCAAAGATTAATATTGAAAAATAACAAAATATGTCAGAGGAAGATAGATAAAAAGTTAAAATAATAATTTTTGTAGCAGTTTCAACCAAACTCCAAATTTATCTCCAAATTTTCTTTAAATGATAAATAAAAAAATTAAGTAAAAACAATAATACACAATTTATTTCCTTGCGCCTGGCTGTGAGGTTCAATTTTGATTTCTTACCTTGTCTGTAATCCACATGTTTATTTCTGTCTGCCCATGTTGACTAGTTTTATTTTATACTATATTTTAATAATTTTAGAAAACAGCCTACACGCTAGATGTGCTTGTCATGCATCAATGGACATAACACCAGGCCGACAGGGCTTGCAATGCCGGGGGGGGNTGGCCCACGAAAATAAAAAAAAACTTTAAATCGCCATAAATGTGGTGGAAATAATTGTAATCAAATAACACAATATCCTAATTATTGACAATTTAGATAGTTGAATATGTTTACCATAAAGTGTGGTAAATTATAACTAAGCCATTAGCATTATTTAAATTATTCCATTTGGTTTTAAAAAGCGCAGATTTTTTTAGAATTTATATGAAGTCAAGCTGACTGACTAATGACGTTCCCAACACAAAACCTAGTCTAAAACAGTTATTAGAAGGTGTGACTACTAAATTAGTAATTATTTAGGACTATTAATTATTTCTTGTAACATTAATTACGATGTTAGATGACTTGGAAAAGGGGGTTTGCAAATAAATCTTTCGGGGGAGGGTGGGGGGTGCAAGCTTAATCTGTTATTCCACTGTCGTTCATGTGTTAAAATTTTGAAAAATAAAGAGATGTAAGTGCATAACAGACATTCGATATTACACTCACTGAGATTTTGACAAAATTGTCAAACTATTAATATAAATAGTTTGCTTGTACCTGTATAATCGCTTCTACAGCAGGTATTGAAATAATCAAACAACTGAAAGAGGGAGAGGAAACGATAGAAAGATTAGCCTGTCTCGCTCACTACTTGTTCTCTCACCTCGCTTCCCACCTCCTTAGTCAATACTGGAAAGGGTGACCTGGTGGTCTAGGGTGTCAGACTTCTATGCTGGGGGTCCGGGGTTCAATCCTAGGTCCCGGCACAGATTTATCTGATTACCAAACCCTTCCTTCACCTTTGACTAGACATCTTGTGAATGTGGGGAATGCTAGGCCTCCACCGTGGTTCGGATCCCACGTTAAACTGTAGGTCCTCCATTTCGTCTCACAATCACATTACACATTAGCGTGAGTGCGTATAACCCGAACGGGTAGTAAGACACGGTGTTAATAATAATAATAATTAATACTGGAAAGATTCAACGGTGTTTTGGCTGAGGGATAGCGTTACTGTATGGAGAAATATTGCCAGTTGTTCCTTCACAGGAAAATACAAATGCCTATAAAATTTGTGTTGTGACCCCACTATTAGCCTACATCATTCAATTCGAAAAGAGCCATTCTACTACCCTATATCAGTAGATTTTTGGGTTTCTAGGCATTTGTATCGTAACGAACAACCCAAATATATCGTTTTTGGTACTTTTCAAAGTGGAAAACTTCAACTTTAAACAACGTTTATATAGAGTAGTAGAAGACAGTTTTGTGCTCATTCCAGTGAAGTCCAAACTCGTTTACTACTCACAGTTTTATCAATATTTTACCTAAGTGTAACGTCTGATCGGCATTGTCTCAGCTATCTAAACAGATTTCTTAAAAGAATAGACGTTATAATTAGCAATTAAATCTTGTTTATACATTAGTAGCTCACAGAATCTCTGTTAGTTTGAAAGTAAGAGGTATACTGTAGAGTACTAACCAACTATTTATTTAAAATGATACAACACAATACCATGAATGTAACAAATGCTTTACAATCGTTAAACATTTAAGCTGCACGTATTAGTTCAATATTCCGTCTGAAATACTTCTATATATTGTTGTTGAACTTTTAATAAGCAAACTTTCACAGACTGAGCCTACGAATTAATCGATAAGTTTTGTCAGGTCGAAGGTACAGTCCAATTATCATATGAAGATACTCTTTAGAATAACAATGATATATTTTTACTGCCAACAATGATACAATTTTACCTGGGTGTCCATATAAATTGCTCTAAATTATCTTAGATTTAAACTAATCCCCGATGATGACATTGTTCACAAGTGAGAAAATATTAGAAATTATGTAATTTTGAATGAAAGTCTTAATTTAACGGGATAGTTAATAACTTGTTTCAAGCACTCTTAGGTCTTGATTATGTATGCACTTGAACTGTAATTAAATATGTTTGACATAAGTCAGTGGACCACTTGTACTAAACTAGTATTGTTATTTTATATGTGATGATAGTATATATCAAAATCGACAGCAGAAAATCATGACTTGACTTATGAATACATGAAAGTAAACTCTGATTTTTATAGTCCAGAAACATTGATCAAAAGTCACAATTATTTGTCAATCTAAACTAGATTTAATTTGTATTATTAAACCATAAAATTAACATAAAAATTATAAAAATCTTCCAATAATTCTTTCTTACACATTATTGTGTGATTTCTTTTTACACTGTTAATTAAACGATCTAAGAATGTAAATACAATTTTAATATTTTAATTTCAGATATTGTGACATGAGTTTCCAGTTTTATATATAACTGGCTTCCTGTGAAAATAAAACTCTATATCTAACTTCTAATATGATGTATGTGGGACATTCATAGATTATATCTTTGTTAATCTCGATGTATAACTGTTCTCTCCGTTCAAACAATGTCACAGTCATTCGACCGGGCTCCCTATAGAGGTTTATAGACTGCGGAAATTCAATATATTGACAATTGGGGCCCAATAGCTTCATATCCTGTGTGAACATAACAATATCTTTCATGTACTAACAGTCGACTGCCAGTATAAAGCATCTCCTCTCTCAATGCACCTCATTTTACCCCAAAATAGCTACAGGACATTTACAAATAATCGAACTTTCCATTTCGATTGTTCTTTAAATTGGGATCTCGAATATTGTTCCTGTAAGCTTTCAATAAAATCGTGAAGGCGTAGGGCAGCCAATTAGTTTAGAATATTAAATAACCAATTTAAAAAGTTAAACCATCATATATTTACATTATTTCCAAATAATCACTACTTGTTTCTTTCTTTAAAGTGTGAAATGCTAATAATAAACTAAACTAACCGCGTTGATGAACGCGTGGTCTAGGGTATTACTCTCGCAATTGGTCTTTACTAAATGTTTTCCGTCCTACATCTTTTACCATGCAAATGCAGGTTGATTTCGTCTAAATTCAACTTCTCTTATCCAGAAATATTAGCATAATTAGTACATACGTGTGTAACCCAAACGGATCATTTGTGGTGATTAAAAATTAATCAATTTTTTACCATTTTAATATGAATTTAAAGAGGAAAAAAATGTAAACCAAGTTTGAAAAAACCTTTAAAATCACCTAATTCCTACCATTTTTTACCTATTTTTTATATTAATTCCATACTTTCATTTTTGTAGCACCTTTTTGACATGTATAACAAATTTAATAATATTACTTAGTAAGGCGTTGTGTTCCTTTTTTTAGATAAAAAGTGTTTTAGTGAAATTTTAAAATAGAGTCCTCTTGGCCTGGTTAATATGAGCCACCGAAACAAATTTAATATTCATAATGTGTTTTTGTTGTTTTATACTAACATTAGCATATTTTAATTAAACCAAAAAAACTAAAATGTACATACAAATATTTCAATTCCGATGAAAGCTTGGAATTGATGAATTATTTAATTTCCAAATTATAAAATTTGTCTGTAAACCTGGTCATGTTCTAATGATTTTTATATTTAATGACAATGTCGTTTTTATCCCTAACATGGTACAAAATTTCTAGCTTACGTAATTCCTCCTTTTTTAATCTTCCTTNNCCCCCCCCCAAAAAAAAAGGTTCTCAGAGCTTATTAACAAAGAAAATACTTCCTGAATGTTTTCTAAAATCTTTCATAAAAACATTCTTCATACTTTTGAAGTAAGGAAAGCATTGAGTGATGTAATAAATTATAAAATTCATAGCTCAGTTGTGGAAGGTTGGTTGAGTCCTTGGAGAAAGGAAGTTTTCTTCTCATCCGCCCTACCCCCCGGCCCCCCGGGCGACCTTCATCAATCAAAAGCTGTGGGGAGATTGATGGCTGGTTCAGACAACATTTGATTTATATGTTTCACAGAAACATGACCTCTACATATCAAATAATCGTTAGTATTTACATTTAGAAATTTCCTTACAGACAATTTATGGTTTATGTATTTATTTTTGAAATGAATGCTGACAGTTAATATTGCAACATTCAAAGAAACAAACTACTTGGATGTGAATGTGTTGATATATATTTTCGTAAACATGTTAAGTCATCTCACTCCTTTTTAGTTTTTAACCTCGTGAAAACTGTGTTCTTTAACAAAAAAAAGTGGATATTATAATTCTGTCTGTTTCGTGTCTGCCTGTCCTGGGGCTTGGATATGAAATAATTTGATAGTTTTGTTCAAACTTGATATTTAGTTGTTAAATGGCTAGATATCAGAATTATTTGGTTTAAGTTTTGACCCTTTCCCCTAAATTAATAAAGTAGTTGACTAATGCCTTATTTATGAAAAAAAAATGTTTAAAATAGCTATGGCGACCTAGCTAAAAATTGGTATATGAGGGCCCTTTTACAAGATAAATAATAAATATAGATAATAATATATGTTGATTTTTCTAGAACAAATTAATTTAAGAGTAGCTTACTCGAGGAATTTTTTAAAAATGTATTAACTCTTTTGAAAATAGTATTTATGGTTTAGTTCAAAATAATTTGAATATTTGTAAATTTTAAACATTGGTTTAAACAAGTATTGTTTAAAATTTGTGTAAGTAAATGGTTCTTTCCGATTTACAAGGTAGTATGTTGGTTTTTCTGAGGAAAATTTATTTACGGGTAGTTTACTGAAAAACTATTTTTGAGCATTTTGTTCCAAACTATAATACATAATAATGTATATAAAGTTTGTAAGATTGTATTGTAGCTCTTGTTTCTTGATGGATCGTGATTATTCCACTAGTATTATTATTATTATTATTATTAGCTCCGCGTCTTACTACCCATTCGGGTTATACGCACTTACGCTAATGTGTAATGGTAGGGTGATTGTGAGATGAAATAAAATAACTACATTTTAACGTGGAATCCGAACCACGGTGGAGACCTGGCATTCCCCACATTCACAAGATGTCTTGTCAGAGGTGAAGGAAGGGTTTGGTAATCAGATAAATCTGTGCCGGGACCGAGGATTGAACCCCGGTCGCCAGCACAGACACCTTACCCCTAGACCACCAGGTCACCCATATTCCCTAGTAGACTATGCTGAAAAGTGTAGAAATGGTGCTGGTAAGGTAATAAGTTGAAGGTATGTTGATAAGTCAAACAATGCAGTGTGACTGTGTTAGTGCAACTCTTGAGGCCCAGGTGGACTAGTATAAACGGTCGTGTGACTCAAATTGCAGTACGTCGTAGTCCAGACTACATTAACTAATAATTAATGTTTATTCTTTCGGTCATATAAAACCAAACACACGTATAATTACAATATAATATAATTGAGGTTAAATGCTATTAAAGTGCTGATATGTTCTTAGTGTCATGCTAACACAAACACTGCTGCTCCCAACATACAAACCTTCACCCACCAACTCCATTTTCCCTTCACAATCAACTTACACACTCACACATAAAGGTTATGATCTGTGACTACAGATCGGTACTTTAGGCAAAAAATAGCCGCCTACTTCCTCTGAAAGTCGCTTCTGACACTCAGAGTTAGTAGTTTAAGGCAAACAAGGGAGCTGCGAGCTGCAGTGTCATGCTAAGTAGAACATAAAAATAGTAGCACACGGTTGATCAATGAACTGAAGAAATAATTATATGATAGAATTTTTTTATATTTTGTCAAATTATAATTATCTTATATCTATTAATTCGATATAAAATTTGTAGGTGGCCTTTAAAATCAACTAACTGTCAAAATTTTACTTTTTAAATTTATATGATGTTTAACGTGCACTTTCTGAACTCACTGGCTAAATAAACACACGACTTACAAATAATTAAAATTCTAGAATTGACACAACACACAGTTTATGAACCGTTAATTTATCTCTATGAAAGAGAATTCCTCTAATTAATTAACAATATTCTTTTTTCAGACATGCTAGGAATCAAATCCAGGACCCTTATTTCATCAGGAAGGACGCGATACAAACTATGTAAGGTAAATAGCAATTATATTATTATTATATGTAGTATTATTTACTTAATTGGTCGTGGAGAGCAACTAAAAAAAATTAAACTTGGTATTTAGATTTGTCTATATGATGATAAAAATTAACACTTTAAATAATCCAAACTGTGAAGAAAGCTTAAATCACTTTTAAAATTCACTACTCAGAACAAGAGATGAAACTCAGGAAAACTTTAATCATGTGGTATTCGAATGGTTATATACTTGTCAATATATAAATAAAGTATCTTTAATACAATTAAGAAGAACTTGACTTAAAATAACAATTTTAGCAATTAGTAAAAATAATAATAGACTTGAGTAGTTAGGAGAGTAACAAAATATAAAATTAAAATGTATTGATATAATTAATTTTCCTAAAAATATGTGCTCTCATTGTGATTTATACGTAATAGACATGATAAACAAAATATCATTTGTCTATAGCATCCAACCCTTAACAAGCTTTTTTTAAATTCATCCAATCTTTAACAAACATTTTTTAAATTACGCATTTTAAAATATTTTCACTTTAACTAAAAATTTTTCTTTTTAAAGAGTCAAGAATTGAGAACTAATGGATTAGACCCGTCAGAACCCTTTGGTAGTTATTATTACTAATTAAAAAAAACCACACACACATATATATATATATATATATATATATGTGTGTGTGTGTGTGTGTGTGTGTGTGTATCCGAGCTTTCTCAAATGTGTTTTCATGGCCTTTAAACCCACAAAAATGTTACCAAACAATACACAATCTTATACCCCTCCCCTCACCTAAATTTCCTTGTCTAGATGGGACGTAGACGCTCTGATGACTTCCTCTGTCGATAGTTTTGAAGCGGCCATTGGTCGCATCCTCTAACCAGCCCGCCTGGACCCCGCGTGGCTTAGACACTGCAACAGACGCCAGTATGGTGGGTTGCCTACCTTAAGGCTCCAAGCCTATCTAGGGCATAACGTGTCCGAGAAATTTTCGTAGAGCCTCATCCTCTTCAATTAATATTCCCGTTATTTACACGGTATATATCTTTCTCAATCTCTCTCTCTAACAATTACAAACCCCATTCAAAAGGCTACAATTATTTATTTTAGCATTGTGTCTGATTACCTATTCACTAATGTGTTAAGACCCTCCTAGGTTGCGTGGTTGGATAACGCCCTACTTTCGTGTTGATCTAGACTGATACTGAGAAATAAACACCTCAAAACACGCTACCATATAGGTGGGTGGCCATATTTCTGTTAGAGAGACTGCTCGTTCGGGAAATAAGAAAAAAGGGTGGTTTCAAATGTCTAAATTAAAAATGTACACTATCAACTTGTTATCACTATATTATTATTATTATTATTATTATTATTATTATACATCGATATTTATAATTTTTATAAAAATTGACAGTGATTTGTCTTAGTAACCAGTGTGATTCGCTAAATATTTTGGTGCTGAACGAGACTCTCAGGATCATCAAATATTGAACGCTTATTTAATTTAACAGCTAAGAATGAGGAGAAAACTAAAATTAAAAATCACGCGTGAAAAATAATCCCCTTTGCACTTGGTCTGGGTAAAAATTTTGGCTCCCCTTAAAGGTTATCCAGGTAATTGTATGTTTAACGTCTTAGGGTATTATAGCACCACTTTGGGTTGTTGTATTAGGCTTATCAACATTAATTAACCCCATCGGGGGTCAAATAGTTATAGGCGCTTCTCTTACAATAGACTGGACTGCCGATGAAGGGGTGATGGGGGTTCTAAACCCAATCAGGTGTTTTGAATTTTTTTTCTTGTTGCCCTTCACACAAATACGGGCACACTTTCTCTTAATTGAAAATTCCTCCTCCTTAACCCATTAAAGTAATTAGTACATATGCTTATAATCCAAACGGGTAGTGAGATGCGGTAAATATTAAGAGAATAATTACTACCGTTTGAACAGTATTTATTATTTATAATCAGTGCTAGTAATGGGAAATTTTAACAATCAATAATTCCTTAATCAATTTTACAGCATGAAACCATTACATTGGTAGAAACTACTGCATTGTCTATACACCCTTCAATAAGTTGCATGCCAAGCAATGCAACTTTAACTGGATTTCAGTAAAATGAATATCATATCGCAGTTTACTATACTAATCTAATTAATTGATAATTACAATTAGTCAATATTGATTTATATTCAAACGAAAAATACACTGTCACAGTAAAACGATAACCAATATTTTAGTATGCAGGTAGGCACTAGTATAAAACAATCTAATATCCACTATTAATTAAAATAATTTATAATCAAACTCAAAACTAATTATTTTCAACATAAGAGTTAATAATTACATCTTGTTGACATTAAAATATAAACATTACATACTATCACAATTCAGAGCAAGAAAAAATTTAACCAAAATACTCTTAAATTATTCTGTCTCAATTATTTACAGATATATTTATAGAACTTGCCAACATGATGATCCAGCGATGCATTAAACGAGTAACAAAACGTGAAATGCAAGCTACGGATTTATACACACGTTCATTTTCATCAAACTTGTCAGTCATTTTTGTGAAAAACAAATTTTTATACTTATTATTATCATCATCTGCATACTGCATAGATCTCCGTTTTTAATCACACTTATTTTCTTAAAAGTATTTTGTAAACCGATGTGTTTGGCTATGAATATTAGGATTTGTACGCATTTTTGGAATGACCTACTGATAACTTGCCAAACTTATTATTTTGCATATTTCATACAAAAAAAATATCCATGTGTATAACTTTTGTTTATGAATATTTCGCATATTTAATAAATACTACTACATTTCAAGTTTTTTTTATTTTACTTACAATAAATAATAACATACATTTTATATTCGTAGTAGTTATTATATATTGTCCCTTTTTCATAGTTTGACATTGTTGTTTCACATCTTTCATTCTTGTAAAAATGAAAACAATTGAAACATAGAAACGTGTGAAGGATACCTATAATTTGTGGAGAAAATATTATATTGAAATTAATTAAATTACAATTAGAGAAATATGCATGCTAAAACATTCCCCAATCACTTCATGTGAAGTAAAAAGCAGTTTCATCCCACAAAATGTTGTTACAGAAGAGGCAAAATATGACACCAAAAAATTTGAAAAATTCTTGGTTTACATTGTTATGAAAAATTAAGAGAATGTTAAGAATTAGTATTACTAAAATAACCCACATGAAAACTTGTGTTTCAATATAAAATGTCTTGAAAACATAGACTGTTCATTAAACTGGCAGAAACAACCAGATATTCTACACTTTAATGTAAAACCCTTTCTATTACGAGCCAATTTTAGTTTATTTAATATTTTGGACCACACCTGAACAGTGTTCTTTTAAAAACAAATTTTGACAGTACTGCATGCATGGTGGAATTTCGTATATATTTGCATATTTCAGACAGCACATAGTTCTATATTGAGACTTTAATTTGCATCTAAATTCTTAATCTACCGATCAGGCTTAGATTATAATATGCTTAGTTTTTCAAAATATTTAACCACCAAAAAATGACATAATTTGTCATTTTTCATTTCATTCAATGCAATAAATATTTTGAAGAAAATATGTTTAGTTATGAACTTTAGGTGGCAAGAAAATAAACATAATTTATAAAAATTAATATGTACTTACAAAATATGCCTTTTTTTTTCTTTTTTTTTCTGGTTTACTTGTAACACAATTTTCAAAATTTCTAAAACTGAAGGTAAAAATATTTTACCTACAAACAGAAACAGCAAATGCCCTTTTCAAATATAATCTCCACAAAAGAGGTTACAAAAGGGAAGGGAAAGATTAACATCTGTACAATATTTATGTTGAAGTCGTTGTATTGTTATAGAAATCTTCATATCTGTTGTGAAGAAAATTCTTGGAAAAGCCAATGTAATACAAAATACAATACTATATACAGAAGCGTAGAAGCATCTAGGTCCGTTCCAAATCCAATACACTATACAGACACGTAGCAGGATCTGGGTTCGTTCAGACTAAAATCGATATCCTTTTGGAAAACTATACAAAGAACGAAGAAGTAGCGTTCTAGTGTGCAGACAGAACGCTTTAAATTTGTGTTGTATCAACCGGAACGCTCGTAATATCTATTCGTATCAATCGGAACGGTATTTCGGTGCGTTTAGGGCCAATTTGAGCACTGTATATAGTATATTTAAGAGTTGAATTTGTTTAAAAATTAATAATGGTGTTATAAATAATACATAATTACGTATTAAATAACTATCCATAAACCTCTTTTAAGAAATTAGACTCTTCAGGTTTACTAACTTGCTCAACCCGCCTCGGTGGCGTAGTTAACTAACGCGCTAGATTCATGTTAAGCTAGACTGCCAAACTGAGGATGGGGAGATCAAGGTTCGAATATAGGCCGGGTGAACTGGGGATGGTTTTTCCTAAATTGTTTTCCACTCTCCCTCCTCCCCCGTTCCTCTAAATTCAACGTTCCCTATTCCTAATCCATTAGCGTAATTAGTACTTAGGCGTGTACCCTAAACGAGTAGCAAGACGTGGTGCTAAATTAATTTAAAAAATATACTAACTTGATTATGACTAAACGAGAAAGTCGACGCCTTTGGCTTCACAAACTGTAATAGACTATTATATAGCCCTCGAATATAGTAAAAAGAATAAAAATATAGTTTGAATAAGACACCAACATTATTTTTTGTCATGTTTGTGGTTAGCCTTATATAGATTCAAATAAATTTTTAGGGTTTAATGATGAATAAGGTATAATTTGTATACTTGTACCCAGCAAATGCGTGTAGTGTGGGGAAGCCATTTATACACGAACAGATCTATTGGTTCACAAGGAAAAATGCCGGGCCTATATATAAACCAATCCGGCAGATGACCCAATATTGAGACTTGCGCTAAACAAATCAGGCCGGAAAATGTATCGTCTCGTACTAAGGAAGTGATCATTAGTGAAATAGATAGCGTGGGGAATAGGGGAGGGGGGTTCTGTGGTGAATTCTCCCCTTCGTAAACATCGGTTAACGATGCAACCTTCAATATTCCGATACTCCCCCTCCCCTCCCCGCAGACCACAAGCTCCTCTCTGCATCTCTTATGAAAGAAACAAATTTAGGGGGCAATCGATCGGATCATGGAATAATGTGAAAAAGAAGCTCTGACGAGTTTTTTTATCACCTTGTTTTACTACCTATTGAGTTTGCACGTATATGTACTAATAACGCTAGATATTAGGGCTGAGTATGGTTAAATCTAGAGGACGTGTACCCGTATTTGAATGGTGGGCGGGAAAATGAAAAACCATGCAAAAAACCACCGGGAGTTGAACCCCGATTTACCAATCGTGATCAGTGTAGTTTAACACGAGAGTGACGCCTTAGTACCATGCAACCACTGGAAAGGGTGCTATTTGTCTTGATGTCCATCCGATATACTTGAAGATTTTAACGAAAGAGATAAGGATGAGTAAGATAGAATTTTAAAGGAAATGTACTCACATCTGCATAAAGGTAGAGTATAGTAGCTTATATAAAAACACTTTGTTATATCTTGGGGGCATTCGAACACTGACTTACCATTCACCATTAAAATGAGACCAGTTGAAACTGATGGCTTAGTCAACGCGTCCTACGATGAAAATCTTAGTTTTCCTTAGTAGTATTAACAATAATAATAATAATGAAATTTTGTCATTTATATAATAAATAAGCCCTTACTTATCTCTTTTAAGTTTTATACATTTATAAGTGGATATTAAAGTGTATTTTCTTCATTTATACTGCCTTTTTTTTTAACGACATTTTCAAAAATATCCGTTTTCTAATACTCTTTTAATTTTTAAACCCGAACGGGTAGTAAGACGTGGTGCTAAATATTATTATTATTAATTTTTAAACACATTGCATTAAAAAAACACTCGTAATTATTTGTTCAAACATATGAATTATTATCAGTGTTAGCAAATGTTGACTTTTCCATTGTTTGTACGTCCATATTAGTACACACATTAATACAAACACACACTAAACTGCACGATAATACCAGCTAACCAATTTTATCAAAACAAATGACACCAAAGTGGCGGGTTTTCCACAATCATGCCTCGATAAATACCTTAGTTTAGTCGGTAGCGTGTTTGACTACTCGGTTGTGGGCCCTGGGTTCGATTACCAGCATGGGCGAAAAAAATATTTAGCGAAATTGGGATTTCCCCTTTTAAAGTGGTGAATTAATTCTCGAGGGTCTTGGTTTTGTATCTGTTCGAGATTTGTGCTTTGTGCTTATATAAGTTGACTTAGAAAGTTCACATTTATTTTCTTAAATAAAAAAAACACATCAACCAGCAATGATTGTTAAAAATTATGGATTACGGTCCAATTTTTAAATGGTCAAGAAAAGTTTTTAAAACGTGGAAATATAATTATATAAAATATTAATAAATAAATAATGTAGCAAACATTAATTTAAAAATACTATGCCCCACTCCTGCCTCGTGCCCATTTAAAGCTAGGTGGGTGACAACATTTTTTCGTACTAAAAATTGTGTCTTTGTTCTAAAATGTTTAGGATGCTATATGGACTTATGTTTATTTTTATAATAGTAGGTATAAAAATAGATCGAGATTCCTTGTTTTCTTTGTCATCATGTGACAAGTTTTATATTTTTTGCCATCTCTACACACAGAAACAAAACAAATCTCCAATGATGACAAAATTAATATTGTAAAATACATTATATATAATCTTAACAATCAACAAAACTCTTATCAATCACAGGAGAATGTTATCATTTATAACATGAATATTCAAAGAATGTCACAACATGACACTAAAGTATTGAAGATTTAGAAGTTCAATAAGGGTTTAGTTTAATCATGCCATTTAAAATTATAAGCAATCAAACGAGCATCTCAGTCGTGATTTATTTTTAGTTTTAACTTCTACCACGATTCTGAAGACCTAAACTACGTGAGTAACGGATATGCTCGTTTGATAAAATGTTTGATTGAAAATGATGCATGCCCATCTCGTAGACTCCCATTTCTTGCACTTCTGAATTTTTACTTGAATTTGTCCCATCTCGTGCACTCAAATACAGTATATACACTATACAAAATATTAAGTAAACAGTCTTCTTATTGGTCCGATCTCATGCACTTGTTTTTCCTATTTCATGCACTCAACACGAAAGAAAGTCTCGCTTTTACACTCCCTCTCCTCCCCCCTAGGATCTTCAAGGGCGTAGAGAGCTTATCTTTATAGAAGGGGGGAGGGGTTCCTGATAAATTCTAGGAGGTCAGGACCCCGCCTACTCCCCTCACTATGCCCTTTCTTTCGAACTTTTAATAGTTGCCTACTTACTCGAAATAGTACTTGCTATGTTGAGATGGTGGGCAGGGGAAGGGTATCAAACCTACCTAAATAAGCTACTAGCTCCAATTCAGACAGTTGTTTTGTAGTTCTCTTCTTAGGGTAATTCCTCAAGTGGGATCTTACAGGTGATAGCAAAAGTGTTTGCCTCATTTTTTCGGACCTCACTTACTCGGCTCATTCCAAGAAACTTTCTTTTTTTCAAAACCATATGAATGTATGAGAAATGTAGTACAATAGTTTGAAATGTTGAATTTTACAATAGGAAGTTTTACAAAGTGTATATTGAAGCTGAATATTAACATATTCATTCACTAATATATTTTGTTTGATGACATGCACAAACTGTAGTAAAAGTAAAACACTTAAACATNTATATATATATATATATATATATATATTTATGGACACCTTTAAGTGGGCGTACAACAAATTCCAGGGGATCCAGTTAATCCTATGGGGTTCGAACCCCCCTATACCTCCAGCTTTCTACGCCCTTGAGGGTGTGTTCTCCTCTCGTGCACTGGGGTAGATCCACGTCACTAGGACGTAATTTTCAACCCCTCTTGTAATCCTTTAGCCTAGTCCATGTTTGTCTATTTCAGAATGTCTAAGATAGTGCTTACTTTGTAAATTCAGTTTTCTATAAGAACTTTGTGAGGAAGTGGTTTGTTTTAAATAATTATCATTGAGAGTTAATTGTGAAAACAAGTTTTATCCTAAGGCCAATCTACTAGGATATTTTTGTTTTACGGTTACATCTTATTTATTTTAATGTCATAACTTATGAACCAACGAATTCAACTTGACTTATATCAATAGCTTACTTACCAACCTTAGCCTGAATCAGCGAGGGTATGTGACAAGCTCTTGTTTCAGTAATAAGTGTCAAATAGTTGATTTAAGCACCCAAACGTTGAGTGTTCGTATCAAGGAACATTTAATTGGAATACACTGATAGCAAGACACACTTAGGCTGTGTATTCTCGTTTCTATACAGTACAATTCCTAATATTTATAATACATTTTAAACGCAGTTATGAATTAATTGATACACAACTTATTTGATAAGATAAAAATGTAAGCCAAAGTATTAACTTACTTACATAACACTTCCCCAACAAATTACATGCCTGTAAAAATATATAATTATTTTAATTGTTTTATATTTTTACCACTTAATTTAGTTTTATTTACATTCCTTCCAGCGACAAAATGTTGAGAGGAAATCAGATCGATAAAACCCACGTCACTATTAATATAAACACACCAAACTGGATTGTAAAATCGCAACAGTAGAACACATTAAAACAGCTGATTAAATAGGCGGGGAAACAATAATAAACCTCTCTCTTTGGTGTTTTATGGGAGTCTCTCCATTTTGTTTTTAGTCTGTTAAGATTTTTCTCTTTTCTATCATTCAAATTCATCTCGAATCAAATTTATTTTGTGGTAACAATCCATCCATGGCAAATCCCCCATTACTTTAATTAGGACATAAATAAACTTTTTTTAAAAAAGAGGAGAATTCTACTTAACGCTAGAGTTGTGTTGATAGGCCTTGACCAGGTTCCATTACCACTGACGGTGAAAGAAAACATGAGTTGTGCCTGAAATCAGTAAGAGGGAAATCGAAAAATGTATTTTTAACTGTAAGAAACATGCTTGGCAAAGCTCTGGCCCATATCCCACCTATTTCTACTGAGGAAGGATGGTTTCATATAATTGACTCATCTCCCGCATATGAGGCAGTTGAAACATTTAATGATTTCTTTGGGGAACAATGGCTAGTGAATGTTGTAGTAAAGTACATGTGGTTCTGCTATGAGTAAGTACACAGGTCTGCCAATGCAGACGAAGGATAGCACAACCCTCTTAACAGGAGCATCGGTAAATCCAAGCCAAACATCGAGTAAAAATTCAAAAATAAAAGATGCACTATATAATGAAACCGTTAAGAGACTGCTAGAACTGTACGTGGCCCTGGTAAAGAAACGTAAGAAATATGTGCAGCATGAAGACATAATTAGTAAAGCCATCACAGATTTTGTTGATGAAAAAATCAATGTCGGTAAATGTTTACAGGCCCTAACCTGTGCTGTTAAATTGTAAGAGATGTTAGTGAGGATAGCTGAACGTTAAACAAACTATGCAACATATATTGACCAAAGTATCACCAATTGATAACATCTTTATAATTTACACTTTTAATTTACTAGAGTTTACTAATATGTAAATATTTGAAAAGATTAGCTAAAACTTTATCGAATTGTTAGTTTAACTCTGTTTATATTAATGCTAGTATTTTACGGCAGTATTTAATTATTTAGCTTTATATCCATGATTCCCATTACAATGTATTACTTATATTTACTACTTTGTACATACTTGAAAAGCTTTATTTTATGGCAATATTTAACTATTTAAAATTATATCATTTCTCCCCATTACAATAGTCCTGTTAGAATACTTACTCTTACACCAATGCATGAGAAGGGAAAGCTTTAAGATGTAAGAGGTTATTTTTTTACTGTTCAATGCATGAAATAGAACAAATAATAATAGTGTTTACTTAATGATAGCTCCTTAATATTTGGGTGCTCGAGATGAGACAAATTCAGGTAGAAGAAATTCCCTAGCGCACCAGATAGATATGAGTGGACGAGACGGAATGTCACCATTGAATAGAGAATTCATTGGTTTTATTTCCAACTTGATCACCAAGGTAAGATATCAGACAAGATATTTCAACTTGAAATCCAAAGATAAATTAAGGGAGATATTTCTACTCGAAATCCTATAATAAATTATAGAATACATTTTAACTTTGAGTCTTAAGATGAACCTAAGACTGTGGTGATGATAAAAACATGATTTACTTCTTAACATGATGTACTATACCTAGCATTATTTAGTTGTGTAGAAAGAGGCCTATTAATGTGAGGCAGCTCAGTATCAATTAAAGAAAACTAGAGACCTACGGAGAGATTTCTAGTAATGTGAGGCAACTCAGTATCGATTAAAGAAAGATAGAGACCTAAGGAGAGACGTCTAGTAGTGTGGGGTAGCTCAGTCTCTATTAAAGAAAGCTAGAGACATAGGGAGAGATGACTAGTAGTGTGGGGTATCTCAGTCTCTATTAAAGAAAGCTAGAGACCTAGGGAGAGATGTCTAGTAGTGTGGGATAGCTCAGTCTCGGTTAAAGAAAGCTAGAGACCTAGGGAGAGACGTCTATTAGTATGGGGTAGCTCAGTGTCTATTAAAGAAAGCTATAGACCTAGGGAGAGATGTCTAGTAGTGTGGGGTAGCTCAGTCTCAATTAAAGAAAGCTAGAGACCTAAGGAGAGACGTCTAGTAGTGTGGGGTAGCTCAGTCTCTATTAAAGAAAGCTAGAGACCTAGGGAGAGATGTCTTGTAGTGTGGGGTAGCTCAGTCTCTATTAAAGAAAGCTAGAGACCTAATGAGAGATGTCTTGTAGTGTGGGGTAGCTCAGTCTCTATTAAAGAAAGATAGAGACCTAGGGAGAGACGTCTAGTAGTGTGGGGTAGCTCAGTCTCAATTAAAGAAAGCTAGAGACCTAGAGATAGATGTCTAGTAGTGTGGGGTAGCTCAGTCTCTATTAAGGAAAGTTAGAGACCTAGGGAGAACGTCTAGTATTGCGAGGTAGCTCAGTATCGATTAAAGAAAGCTAGAGACCTACGGAGAGATGTCTAGTAGTGTGGGGTAGCTCAGTCACTATTAAGGAAAGTTAGAGACCTAGGGAGAACGTCTAGTATTGCGAGGTAGCTCAGTATCGATTAAAGAAAGCTAGAGACCTACGGAGAGATGTCTAGTAGTGTGGGGTAGCTCAGTCTCGGTTAAAGAAAGCTAGAGACCTAGGGAGGGATGTCTAGTAATATGAGACAACTCAGTCTCGATTAAAGAAAGCTAGAGACCTAGGGAGAGATGTCTTGTAGTGTGGGGTAGCTCAGTCCCTATTAAAGAAAGCTAGAGACCAAGGGAGAGATGTCTAGTACTATGAGGTAGCTCAGTCCCTATTAAAGAAAGCTAGAGACCAAGGGAGAGATGTCTAGTACTATGAGGTAGCTCAGTCTCAATTAAAGAAAGCTAGAGACCTATGGAGAGACGTCTAGTAGTGTGGGGTATCTAGAGACCAAGGGAGAGATGTCTAGTACTATGAGGCAGCTCAGTCTCAATTAAAGAAAGCTAGAGACCTAGGGAGAGATGTCTAGTAATATGAGGCAGCTCAGTCTCAATTAAAGAAAGCTAGAGACCTAGGGAGAGATGTCTAGTAGTGTGGGGTAGCTCAGTCTCAATTAAAGAAAGCTAGAGACCTATGGAGAGACGTCTAGTAGTGTGGGGTAGCTCATTCCCTATTAAAGAAAGCTAGAGACCAAGGGAGAGATGTCTAGTACTATGAGGTAGCTCAGTCTCAATTAAAGAAAGCTAGAGACCTAGGGAGAGATGTCTAGTAGTGTGGAGTAGCTCAGTCTCAATTAAAGAAAGCTAGAGACCTAGGGAGATATGTCTAGTAGTGTGGAGTAGCTCAGTCTCTATTAAAGAAAGCTAGAGACCTAGGGAGAGATGTCTAGTACTATGAGGTAGCTCAGTCCCTATTAAAGAAAGCTAGAGACCTAGGGAGAGATGTCTAGTAGTGTGGAGTAGCTCAGTCCCTATTAAAGAAAGCTAGAGACCTAGGGAGAGATGTCTAGTAGTGTGGGGTAGCTCAGTCTCAATTAAAGAAAGCTAGAGACCTAGGGAGAGACGTCTAGTAGTGCGAGGTAGCTCAGTCTCGTTACAAGGAAACTAGAGACCTGTTCGGTTCCTGGTTGAAGCTTGATACTACTGACACAACAGCCCTTCCTGAGCTAATTTTACGCCATGTAAACTAATCCTCTTCTCTTTGTTCCATGAAATGAGACCGCACAGCCGCGGGCCTCTTGCTAGTTGTTAGAGACCCCGTCCCACTAGTTTTAATGGTGAGTGCTAGCTAGCTACGCGGTGAGCGCCACAAAACACCCGCCATAAATTCAACCCTATGACCGTTATTGTCTCTCCTTTACACAACCTTCAGGATGTTGTAAATATTCGTACAGTAATGTTATGAAAGAAAGAGGAAGGGTGAAGGAGAACGGGATGAACTTATAAAACCGAGAATAGGTCAAGATAAGAACAATAGCTGGAAAATACAGCTCACGTAGTTATTAGTTGTGATAACACGTATTTCTTATTTTTTACAAAGTGAGAAGGATATCTTATCCTTTTTAGGATTACTAAAATGAAATGAAAGATGAATTAAAGAAAAATACATGTTACGTTAGAAGATGCCTCAGGGATAAAGTTGTATTTATTGATCTGTCTCGTAATTGGTTGTAGAGAATTTCAGCCGAGCGTGAATAAGTTTTTAAACTTTTAAGGATGTTTTTTCAAGGCTTGACATAATTTAAACTCAAACTGTATAATATAAGTTTTTCAGAGATTTATAAAGTGTATTTTGTTTAAATGTATCAAAATTGATAAAAGGATATATACCTTATCCAACAAATACATTTCTAAAATTTTAGTTTCAGGGCAGGAAACGAGTGTCGAAAGGATCAAGTGAAAATGGTTATTGGAATAATAATAATTTGAAAAGATTTAGCGAGTGCATTGTTTGGGATTATAACCACCATACTTGGACACAAAAGAGGAGTAGGAGATGTTATTAGTGAAAAATAAAAGTAACCGTTAATGTTTGATAAATATGAACCAATATTCACCACCATTGAATGCTACATACCATCATATGATAGTCATTAAAATTGGACCATCTTCAGTGGTAAAATGGTCTAACACAGGGTGGAACAACGTTTTTCATTCCAAGGGACAAATCTGATTATCAATTTGCATCATGGGCCGAAGATAATTATATTTAGTAATTCCATCACCTTGATATACAGGATGTTAGGAAACTCATAAACCAAAGTGCACAAATAACTTGTTTGAACCAACAGTAATACAATATCCCTTTACACTTTCATCCTGAAAATCACACTTATACCATTAAATTGTGTTCAAAGTTTCAGCGTACAACACTGGGAGAGCAAAGCTGTTCAGGCATGCGTGTACAACGGATTGCATAGGAGCTAGGTGCGCGGGACTAAACACCTTGTAATCTTGGAACACGACAACAGAACATAACACAATTAATAGTAAACAACACACCAGTCCATCTAGAAATGGTAATACGTTCTGAGGGTCATCATTAACGGTCCTACATCATAGTAAGTGCTTGCCATTATTACATGTGTGTTGCCCTGCGCTGAACTCATATGCAACTTGTTGTACACGCATGCTTGAACAGCATTTCTCTCCTGGCGCTGTATGCCGAAACTTTGAACACATTTTGATGGTATTAGTGTATTTTTCCGAATGTAAGTGTAAAAAGATGTTGTAATACTTTTGGTTCAAACAAGCAATATGTGCAGTTTGGATATGAGTTTCCGAACACCTGTAGATCTACAAACAACAACTAATAAACAATTACCTTCAATAATTATATATTAACTAGTTTTAAGCCTATATAATTATGACAGACTTATGCAAATTTTAACCAACAGTACAAAAATCTTTAGGGTTCTTCGGTATCAGTGCCCTCTGGTTTGATCCTTCAGCGACTTTTAACCCTTACGTCTTTTGAGCTTCGTATCTTGGAAAATAACTCGAGCATTTGGACATGTCTAAAAACTGGCTTGGGAATATAAATACCAACCTTAACCAAGATTCGACCTTGTGACTTATTAAAAGTCATTGAGAAAGCTAGTTTAATTGGGAATTGCCTTTGTCTCTAAATAAAGGGACGTCAGGGTCTGATATGAAACACACGATCCCTCGAGACTGACCCGTTAAAATTGTCGCATATATCCTATTTGCATCCAATTTTGTCACTGCTAGGCCTTGTTTAGGACTATACATTCACAAACCAACAATAAAACAATAGTTTTATCTATAGGTCCTAAGGTTGTGCCATTTCCTATGCAGTTTTAACTAGAACAGTACTAGGTTTGTATGAATACATATTATCTAGGTTATGTAAATGTAAGCTAAAACTAAAAAAATATGTTTAACGGTACCTGTAAAATTTTCTTTGAGCTAAGAAACACTTTTTTCTGACTAATATGAATACAAATCAACAGTTCATAACCAGCCATAACTAGAGTAGGGGTCAGTGCACCTGGCTACAAGCCTAGAGGTCCCTGGCTCGATTCCCGGCTGGTAACTTGGGTAGTTTTCCCTTAAGAGGAATGATACCAATGGCAACCAGAGTTTGGTTGGTTAGGCGTGAATTAGGTTAAGACTCAAACCGGCTCTACAGCTTTATAATCAGTCTCAACACATTATCTCATGGCGGGTACGACGTGTGGACAACCTCCTAGGGGCAACGTTCTGTGCCACCATAGCGACTAAAAGTGGGCACATAAGGAAACTAGACCTAGAGGGCATGGTACTCCCGGACACACATGCCATACGAAAAAAATAATAAATCATAAACACTGGTTATTGTTTGAAAGCTGCAAATATATCCTTTTTTGTATTTGATACTATAATTATATTTTAGAATTTTTCCTTGATTTTGAAATGCAAATATATATATATATATATATATATATATATATATATGTGTGTGTCAACAAATCAAACTAATTAAATAAATCACGTTTGCAAAATATTCTCTGGACTGATATACATGCATACATACATTATTATACGTTTATTAATTAAGATTGTATATTTTTGTTGGTAGAATTATTCAATATTTACTGCAATAAATGGTTTACTAATTTCCCAAAAATGTACGTACACTTTCACAAAAATAATTAGCATTAGAAATATATAGTTATATATATTTTTATTAATCAAATAAATTTAAAGTAAAATGCAATGTGACCTTTTAAATTAAATATTTTTATTTTAATCGTTAGCTCTTTCACATCTGCCATTCAGGGTTTCCTTTTAATTTTCCTCCAAGCTACTGTGAGGGCCACAATTTCTGTGAGCGTGGGCCGCATTTGGTCCGTGGTCCACCAGTTGGACCACAATGGTCACTCTCGCAATAGACTAAATTGACGGTGACAGGGAGATCAGGGTTTGAATACCGTTCAGATGAATTGATGGGGGCTTTTCCTTAATTTTTTTTACCCTTACTCCGTGCAAATACGGGTACATTTGAACCTTACTCGGCACATTATCGTAATCAGTACATATGTGTATAGACGACCGCACTGTTTAAAAAACATCTTCATAAACATGATTTTATAAACGGGACCAAGATTTTCAAACGAAATATCACGTTTGGTTCTATGGAAGCGATCATTACTTTATTCTTTCATAGGCACAGCCTAAGTGAATATGGAACAAATGCATCAAAATGCTCATTTTACCTCGCCTGTAAATGACAGGTGATATCGAGAACTTGCGTTACTGTTCCACTCCTGTGTAACGTATAACGTGAAACGTAATATGACTTATTGCACCTGTCTAGTCCGACCTGGAGGATGATTGGATAGATGGAGTCTCCAGCGTCTCTTGATTTGTTGGCCATTTGTTATGAAGAAATGGCAAGTGTGATATATCCAGTCAATAACTGTAATAAATAGGCGAGAGTAAAATTATATTATATAAATCATACTTGAATCTCTTATTTAAAAATATGTAACCTAGGTATGGTTGTAAAATAAATAACTTACAGTTTGATACAGACTGAGAGAGCTCCATTAAGCTACAATTTATTCGCAAAACAGGAATTATATGGACAAAAAAGATACATTTTTAGATTTGCTTCTGTAATCGATAGTATAATTAAACTTGAAAGTTTATTATTCTATATGAACAATGATTAAAAATTTAAAAAATAAAATCCCCTAAACTCTATATAAATATAGATAGAATATAGTAATTAGTAAGTTAATCTTTGTTCTACAACTTGTAAAGTGAAGGCTATAGATAACATAGATTGCGCTATGTTATGTTGAGACAAATTTAGAAAGAACTGATTTAAGTTAATTCTTAAACTGTATAGATTGTAAGTCTAATCACTCCGAGAGCAATTATCTCGCTGTAATACATAATGTTATATATATCAAATAAACCGATTTAATCATAAATCCTGCTAATTCTAAATAAAAATATTCCTAAAACTTGAGCTGTTGAAGTACATGATAAGCCGACTATCATAATGTAGAATTTCCGTAATTTTGAAACATTGCGCCAGAAAGAATGTTGCCTATAGTGTAGACTGAATGCTTTGTTCAATCTGGGGAAGGGTAGGATGGATTTCAACTCATACTGAGTAAGCTAGAGATACCTTTTGTTCGATAGTGTGATTTTCAATCGTTTCTCCAGGCGAATGCCTCAAATGTTTCCTTGGGCTTGCTCTAGCAAGCACATTGGCATCAGAAAATGTCCAATAATATATTAAAAACCATAACTATGCATGTGACCTGGTGGTCTAGGGGTAAGGTGTCAGACTTCTGTGCTAGGGGTCCAGGGTTCAATCCTCGGTCCCGGCACAGTTTTATCTGATTACCAAACCCTTCCTTCACCTCTGACAAGACGTGTATTAATCACAACTTGTGAATTTGTGGAGAATGCCAGGCCTCCACCGTGGTTCGGATCCAACGTTAAACTGTAGGTCCTCCATTTCATCTCACAATCACCCTAACATTACACATTAGTGTAAGTGCGGAAAACCCGGACGGGTAGTAAGACGCGCTAATATTAATAATAATGATAGCTATGCAAGACTTAATAGAGTTTTGGTTTACAGGATAAGTTTATTAATTCTTGCACCTGCTAATAGTTTGGAAACTTAGTTGCTTACAAAAAATCACTTAAACTATTGTTTTAATGCACCTATATCTTATTAGAAGATGGCAGAATATATAAGTTGCTAACACCAACATTGTTTTATAGATATGAAGCGTGGGTTTGTCACGAGAAACACAAGAGCAAGGTTAGTGTTGTTTGAATGAAATATTTAAGTAATTAATGTGGGAAAACTCGTATGTACAGAGTCAGTGATGAATGGGTGCTGAAGCAGTGTGATTTGAAAGGGATTAGGTCAATATGAAAGCAGCGTCTTACGCTGGTTTGGGAATGTTGAGAGGTTAAGGGGGGATTGAGTGACGAAGAAAATATATGAAGAAAGAGTGTACGAATCAAAAGGAAGCGGTATGCCTTCTAAGAAGTGGCTAAATGTTGTAGACAAATGTGTTAAATAACAAACACAAAGAGTTTTAATAATAAAAGAACATGTATGACTAGGTGTATGAATGTTAAGGTGAAGGAATTATGCAAGGTTAGGGAAGTGTGAAGAAAGTTAGTAAGGATGAGTACGGATAAGTTGTTTTTTGAGCTATATGCACGGTGAGAGAGAGAGAGAGAGAAAGAGAGAGAAGCCATTAGATAAAAAAAGATAAAATAAAAGTATTTATAAAAATAATAAAACAATCTATGCCTAACTATTCAAGTACTTAGATAATTAATTGAGACTGGTCATGATTAAACCAATCACGTATTATTAAAGCCACGGCTTATTAAATAAAATTTAACTGTCAGGTTTTTTGGAGGACAGGAAATATAAACTAAGACTATTCCTACAAATGTGTTTAGTCAAAATATAATTATATCTTACATTTAACCACTCTTCTATCTTTTTAATAGAAAGACAATTTAAAATTTGATGTGCCAATTTATATTTGAATTACTTCTATTTTCCCGCCGTGATAATATGGATTTAAAACCAAATTTATTCTGTATGCACCCCAATTTTAGTGATTACTATATTTGAATATATATTTAACGATTAAGTTCTTTACTAAAAATAGGCTCAGGTTAAGAAAAATAAACGGTATGGAATTCCGCACGGACTTTCTTACTTCCTTATTTATAAATGTAGATATTTACTCAAAACTCGTAATATATGTGAAACGAAATAATATACACTAGCAAACCCGGGAAAAAATTGCGTTATTCTTATGTTAAACATTTTTTGACTCCCGGATTTAGATTTAAAATTTTCTTTTTAAAATAATAAAGTCCTCACTAGTATATTTGGACAAAAAAAATCCATAATGAGTTCACAAGGCTCAATACGTCGTATTAAAATTTCGATTTCCGCTTAAAATTTTCGACATTTAATAGGGGTTGCACATCTTATGTTTATCGTATTTTCATTAAAGTCCTCATTTATAGATTTAGACCAATAAAAAAAGGCAAATAAAGACTATTTAGTCTAAAATGTTAGGTAGGTCATTGGTCTACAAACATTTCCCCTAAGAGGTCGAAGAAAAAATAATACAAGCTTTTTGAGAGACTTACTTAACAAATTACTCTATAATTAACTTAAGTAGTATCTTTCTACAACTAATGCTCACAAAATTGTAATAATATATTTGCCAACATCTCTGAAATTATTGGTTTTATAAAGATATATTTCAAATAAAAGTTTTTTATTATTAGTAGTACTACAATTTGTAATTTTAACTTAAGTATCTTAAATAATTGCAGAGGTAAGGAAATTTACACTTCTGTAAATTATCCTAAAATCATTTTCATAGGAAAATTAAAATTGCCATTTTGTTTATAATCTTAATCAACGCCTAGATACGAATTTGAATCAAAATTGTTGGAGTCAATTTTGAGAAAATTAATTTGTTCTCTTTTTGCCCTTTATTAAACTACTCTTAAGTTTAAGTTTAAACAGACAAAGACAGATGGCATTGAGTTAAAACCTTTTTGGGGTTTGGGGGGGCTATGAAACGTCAACATTCATCAACATATCGGGGTTAGATTTTTTTTTACGGCCGCAATACTTGACCTTTAGTTTTCAAAAAATCAAAATATATATATATTTTCATTTAGCTTAAAAAATTATTGGCTTTATAAAAATATGTTTCAAATAACATATTTGTATCATAAATAGACCTACAAATTTTCAATGATAAATAATTTCATATCTCAAATGGTTTCGGAGATGTGATAAAAAAAATGAGAGTGTTCGCAAATGACCGGAGCCCTTCAAGTCATTTTGCCAAAATAATGAGAGTAACCGTTTTGTTTATAATATTGATCAATGCTTGGAAATGAAATTTTAGAAAAATGGTTTGAGCCAATTTTGAGAAAATATTTTTTTTTCTCTTTTCAACCTTCAGTAAACTACCCTTAATTTTAGAGTTAGATATCCAATTCTATAAACCCCTAAGGCAACCCTATAAAAACCCTAGATTCTAAGTTTTAGACCGATCGGTAAAATAATTTAGGCTCTACTCCGAGGTACAGACAGATAGACAAACAGACAGAAATACAGAAATTCAAAAACTACTTTTTCTGATTCTGGGGGTCATTAAACGTTGAAATTCATCAAAATCTCGAGTTATGGTTTTTTTTACGATCACGAGAAAGTATAAAGTTAGAGTGAGTATATAATTTAAAAAACCTTGATTATTAAAACTATTATAAATATATTAAAAGTAGATTCGAATCGTTATTTTTAAATAACGTATTCATGGGATCTAAACGTGATAAATCGAAAATAAGGGAGATATTATTGATAAACCACTAAAATTGTAAATATGTTTTTTAAGTAGAACACGTATCTTATTTAGTTCACGTTCATTTAGTTACTAGCAATAAAATACTCTTACTGTTGAAGTATTTCATTTGTCCTAACTAGACAAAAGGAGTCGACACAAGAATAACATTTTGAAAAAGAACTACCCAATTTCGTATTCAAAGCCAATATCACAAAACTCGAAGCTCGGTTTGAAAACAAATCACCCTTTCCCTTAAAATTATTCAACCTCCCTCCCCCCATCCACCGGACTGTATTTTATTAATTAACTTGGAAGCTAGTTTGAGATTTACGTCACAGCTTTAACAAAACGGAGACCAATAATTGGGTTTACAATTCATAATTTATGACTAGATTGGAAATCAAAGTAAATATTTGGTTTGGGTGAGAACTTCATGTCTATATTAAAGCTGAGGCTCTAAGATTTGTTATTAAAGCCGTGGTAACAGTACTTTATTAAGAGGGTAGCTACCATTTAGGATTCAAATGGATAGTAGTGGACTACAATCAGGATGGAATGAGTCATACTAGCCCAACTAGGCATTGTGCCTTAAAAACGAGTTTTAAAATACGTTACCTTTTGTTTGAATTTGTACATTAACTGAACGATTTTATAATTCCAACGTCACAGTCAGGATTTATTTCCATTATATCAAAAGTTTTTAAATAATCATACTTACAGCAAGTTCTTGACTCACTCGGATTCGATAAAAGTGGAGTTGTGGCTAAACGGTTGTGATATTTTGACTTACAACTAGTGACACCATATATCAACCGCTGTTTTGAACATGATAAATGGTGTCGCTAGTACGCTGAAAATGGCTGATAGTGTCTTCACCATTTTGTTGGTTTGTACCTTGAGACTTTCGATCACAAAATCTTTTAAGTTTTAGCTATCCAAACATATATGTCAAAAGCACATCATGTTTAATCACCGCTCAATTTACGTGTTTTTTGTGTGTATGTATTTTCACAATTGCGCGGAATGCTTTAACAGGATAAGTTTAGTACTTATATATTTAAAAATCAACAATTACGCCAGCAGGAATCTTTGGATGTAAAAATGACTTCTAAAATGACGTGCACACCAATATGGTTAGGAATTTAACAGGAACTTTCTGAACCAACTAATAACATCCGCAGACAACTTAAAAACTAGCTCAGCTCTGTAACAGACACAACACGTAGCCTCCGGGTCATTAATTCATGGCTCTGAGAGGCCTCACTTTATAACTTATATACAGCGTGGTAAATGAGGCCGTAGTACACGTTGTTACTATCTTGTCAGCAGCTCACCCAGGCCTCACCTTTCTACCGTCCATACATCGTGAGAGATGAGGCCATAGCACACGTTGTTACTATCTTGTCAGCAGCTCACCCAGGCCTCACCTTTTCTACCATCCATACAGCGTGGTAGATGAGGCCATAGCACACGTTGTTACTATCTTGTCAGCAGCTCACCCAGGCCTCACCTTTCTACCGTCCATACAGCGTGGTAGATGAGGCCGTAGCTCACGTTGTTACTATCTTGCCAGCAGCTCATCCAATATTCATGGCGTAGCGTGCAATGAACGCTGGGATGGAGCAATAACAGATGGAAACAGCAACCTGGATGGACCAGTGGTGAAGGGGGAAGGGAAGGGTCCACTCTCATTAATCAGCAGGACGCTGATATCCCATGATATATACCCCTCCCCCTCCTCGTGGCTTAGAGCAAACTCTACTGAGCGTACCGGGAAGCCTTCGTTGTCAGCGGATACTCCTAGCAGTTTTATTAGTCGCCAATTGTTCCTGGATGGATGGTAAACTGAGAAGTAAACTTGGGCTAATCCTGGTCAAATATTTGTTAGGATTGATCTCTTCAAGAACAATTCGATAATGGATATCCCCGGATCAGACGATAAACGTTACCTCTTTAAACGCTTTACTATCAAATAGTTCCACAGCAATGGCGCGTTAATTGTTCGAGAAGTCACTGAACTTTATATCTAGGCCTATATTTAAATAACATGAAAAAATAAAAGTCATAAAAAGTGTCAATATTCAAATTCTGCCATACTCTAGTGATATTCCGTATATTAATGCTTTTCATAATAAACAATTATCTAAATTTTAATTCATTTTTCTTTATATTTTATTAGTGTAAAATAGTTTAGGGGTGTATTCCCATCTACCAAATATTAAGAAAAGTTCATATAAACATGAGTATAGAAACGCTTAGTTTTAGAGTTATTAAAGGTTTTCTTCAAAGATTT
>CABFVZ010001679.1:0-13092 GCA_902151445.1 Timema monikensis | reverse complement strand
ATTGAATGGCCTGCTCGATCACCAGATTTGAACACAACGTGTTTTATTAAATCTCTGGGGACATTTTAAAGTCTATTGTTTACGCCACTCCTGTTTGCTGTTGGCATTTTTAAGAGAGCGTTTCGTAAATGAATGTGAAAGAATACGTTAACACCTTAGTTGTGTTCAACAGTGTTAGATAAAACTTGAAACTCAAGCTCATTGAAGGATGACACAATTTTTTGAAACAAAATGTTTTTGTCTTGTGTTTTTGTTAAACTTTGTCTTGCTTAATGGCATTTCTTCTTCAGCTGGACTGTTTATTAATTGAAAAATAAAATTCTTCCTAGCTCAGAAAATAAATGTTTTTAGACGCATGTCCAATGAACTTTTATTGATGTTTGGTCGATGGGAATATATCCTTGGAATATTTTTACACTATTTAAAATACACCCTGTTGTGTATTGTGTGTCTTTGCATTTACTATGCGCATTTTGTTTTTACTGTTGTCACTTTATGTTGCAATGGGCTTGTAGTCTTTTGTTTCGTTTATCTAAAATGAAGCGACCGAACAGGGTCCTCTTTTGTGCACGTGATAGAATAAAATAATAATTAAGTCTGAGTTGTTTAATTCAGTGGTCCTCCCGGTTGTTATAAATAGGGATTCCTCCACCGTCAATTCCCGAATATTGGTCCACGTGGGCCGGATTGCTAAGAAAAAACAATTGAATAGATTACAGTGACGTTAGTGATTTGTGAGGAAGCCACATAAATAGCATTATCAGTGTAATATTCTAGAGAGAATAATAATAAGCTGTATCTCAAACGTTTATTTTAGTACTATTCTACGTTTTACACTTACTCACTGCATTTAATAATAAGTCTGGACCTCTATGAATCGTTTCAACTTCGCTGGATATAAACATTACAAACAACCATCGTAGATTCTAGACAGAAGGCGCACGCACGCAACCACACTGTGGCGTCACACGATTGGCCAGCTATAGCAAGTCAACTTAATATTGCGTTTCATCACAACGAGCAGTTTTGTGCTCACAACTATAGCAAGTAAACTTAGAAGGTTAAAAAAAATTATTTGCATAGGGTATTTATGTGCATGCCTTATTCTCTTGCATCTCATGATTGCTTTAAATAATTATGACACAAGATCAACTTAAATCACTTACAAGAAATAGTGATGTTTTCAGTGGAAGTCTCACACGTATGCAAACATTTATAGATCTATTTAATGAAAGAAACACAAGCATAAATGAAGTAAAGTTGCGTTATGATAAATTAAGTGAAATCTGGGACAAATTTTAGGTAGTTCAATTAAAAATTGAACTAACTGATCTAGAATTAACCATTGGAAATTAAGGAATTTTAGGATGAATACTACACAGTTTGCTCAACTATGCAGGATTTAATAGAACAAACTACGATAGCACCAGGTTTACCAAATAATGAGTCAGCAGAGTCAGTAAATTCAAGTTCACACTCCTGTAATAATTCAGGAATACGATTACCTGCAATAAAACTAGCTACTTTCGATGGTGAATATGAGAAATGGACAATATTGGCTGACAGTTTCAAGGTCATGGTACATGAGAAAGGACAAGTGCCTACAATCCAGAAGTTTCAGTATCTTGTGTCAATACTTTCAGGTCAGGTCACACATTTAATACAGAGCCTACCTCTTACGGTAGATAATTATTCAGTGGCGTGAAAGGTACTTGAGGATAGATACCATAGCAAACGCTTTATATTGCAATTACAAACATTTCAACCTGTCCAGAAGGAATCTGCAGTAGAATTACTACAATTCATTAAAACTGCAAAGAGTAACTTAAATGCAGTTAGGGCGCTCAACATTGACATACTTTACATGGCCTAATTCTTGTCCATCTCTTCATACAGAGAATTGATGCTATGACAAGGCGAGAATGGGAGCTAACTATTTCTGATAAATCATTCCTAACATTAGATAGTTTCATTGAATGTTTGGAACACCGAAGGTAGGCATTAGAAAATATTAGGCCTTTTGATAATGAATATAACAATTTAGGCAAATATGATATTAATTTCAAGGTTACGATGCTGAAACGCCATACCAACTCACTAGTTAGCTTCGCAAAGGTAGTGCCATTACTGTGGTAATAACACCCGCAGTCTGTACTAATGTAATGATTTCGTGTATGCCAGTTTGTATGATAAGAAGCAATATGTCAAACAAAGAGGGTTATGTTTCAACTGCTTACAAAATGGTCACAGTGTAAATGAGTATACTAGCACGCACAAATGTAAGAATTGCGGCGCATCTAACCATACATTGCTTCACAATGAACGGTGTCTGTCAGTATATGTCTGGGGTCACGGTGTCCAGGTGTAAGACACCTGCCCGATGTACGGCGGCAGGGACGCGCTCTGGGCCCGCGCACGCTTCATATAAGGGTGCATTAGACTGTCTTTGCCACTTCCCGGTACTGACAAGTCTCCGAAAATCCAGTCGGGGCGCCTCCTCGGGGTGGCCCTGGGCAATGTGTTCGGATGGTGGAGTCCAGGCATAGCTAAGACCCCGACAGGTCATCTGTATGTGAGGAGCGGGACTCCTGAACATGCACTAAGTGGTTGGTAGTGCGTATCCCATGATGGGGATAGCTGGTCAGGACACCTCTACGAGGTCCCCGCTGGGCAACTCCGGATGGCTAGTCTCGCAAAGAAGGTAAATAAGGGTCGGAAGGCCAAAAGTTGGGGAAAGGAGTAAAATACGGGGTAGAAAAGCAGAACGAAGGAGGCAGATGTTCAGAGGCTGAGTTTCTGACCACCTCGTGATTGGGCGATCACTAGGAGGGGTCAACTCCTACCCTCATTCAGTCCCAGTGAGGAGGGGGGGGGGATTTCCTCAAGTGAACCAAGGCAGGTCTGGCATGGGAGGGCCGGACCTGGATTTTCGGGTGCCTGAGTAAACCGGAACAGTACTCATGGACTTCGGTCTATATCCGACAAAAAGTTTCTGTCCTGATGGTAACAGTGATTGTACTGCAAAAGGCTTACAGCCTACAGACGTTGTAGCTGGAAAGTCCCCTTCGGGAGGGTCTCTCAGGAGATTGGAGTTCGAAGGTTAAACTGTCAGTATATGTCTTTAAGGACGAAGTTAGGCCAAGTCAAAATAGTGGACACCAAGGCAGCCAGTACCAAAAAGATCCAGGTGAGTGCAAACAACCAGACAATGCTTGTTTAAGTCCTATAGTAATCTCAAACAGCGAAGCCAAACTCAAGTGTTATTGCCTACAGCGATCATCAAGGTCAAGGACAACATGGGCCGCACTCACCTCTGCAGAGTACTTTTGGATTGTGGTTCACAGTCTAACTTCATCACGGAATCACTTGTTAATCAGCGGTTAAAACTGAGACATCAGCCCAACCCATTTACAATGACAGAAATCAATGACATTGCGTTTACAGCTTCACAGAGCGGTAGACGTACAATTGTTGTTAAGGTTTTCAGAGTACTCAGCTAATGTAACATAATATGTTCTTCCTAATATTACATGTTCTATGCCAGCTACACGTCTAGACATTGGTGAGTGGTGTATCCCTGACGACATTAAGCTAGCAGATGATCAGTTTAGCACACCTGGTCCGATATACATGTTTTTAGGCTCTGAGCTGTTTCTGCACCTACAAAAGGGTGGACGATGGACACATGATCAAAATTATCTACAGGAGACAGAATTGGGTTGGATTCTTGCTGTAAGGATGCCAACGAGTACTGGAACCAAGCAACAAAGATCTTTCACATCATTCATCTTGAGAAATGAGCCTAACCTAAGCGAGCAGCTGCAATGGTTCTGAGAACAAGAAGAGTTTGTATCTTTTCCATGCACTGACAAATAAAGATATTGTGAGCATCAGTTTCCAACATCTGGAAAGGAAACTCTGCAAGGACAAATTCTTCGAGAAAATTATGTAAGGTTTATGGAGGAGTACTAGGGCTTAGGTTACATGAAGCTGTTGCCTTCACCTCATTCCAACTCAAGGTCAGAGTGCAATGCTATTATGGAACCAGCGTTCTATTTAACTCATCATGTTGTCCACAAGGAAAATAGCATGACCACAAAGACACGGGTCATCTTTGATGCTTCTGCTAAATAATCAAGCGGAGTGTCATTAAATTATATCCTCATGGTTGGTCCTACACTACAGCAGGATCTACATTCTATAGTATTGCGTTTCAGAACAGATACATATGCAATTAATTCTGATATCACTAAGATGTACAGACAAATTCGTAGACCCCAGGAGATTATAATTTACAACGCATATTATGGTGCTAAAACCCAGAGGCACCATTAGAACACTATCAGTTAACAACTGTAACATATGGTACATCATCTGATTCCCTTCTTGCAACCATATACCTCATAAATCTAGCTAATGAAGAAGCAATTAATTACCCTGAAGCGCCAGAAGCTATCAGAAGGGATATGTATATGGATTACCTTCAGAGAGAACATGGTAATTCTCACAGTGATAAGCAGTTATAGCAGGATCTAATTCAAACACTGGAAAGGGGTGGATTCCAACTCTACAAATGGTATGAAAATCATGCCTCTCTACTTGAAGGAATCCCAGAGCAGAAGTGAGAGATACAACTACCATTCAAGTTTAACCATTCTGAGGGAGTAAAGACTATAGGTTTGTTGTGGCATCCTGCACTGGATGAGCTACAATTTGATAAATGTGTGAAGGTTCATAAAAGTCCACTCACTAAAAGGATAGTACTAGGTGTCATATCTTCGAGCTTTGATCCACTCAGTCTTCTAGGACCAGTTATCCTTAATTGCAAGAGATTTATGCAGTGCTTATGGTCATGTCCTTTGCAGTGGGATAATGTGCTACCCATAGAACTAAAAGAAGAATGGAGTTTGCTCTACAATCAATTATCACTCCTAAACAACCTAAAAATACCATGATTGGTTAAGTGTCATGGAACTATAACCAACACCCAAATACTAGGTTTTTCAGATGCTTCCGATGCAGAATTTGGAGCTTGCTTGAATCTTCACTGTGTCAACAAATAGGGTGACATCAGCGTACAGGATCTGTGTTCTAGGTCATGGGTGGCACCTCTGCAACAGATATCACTGCCTCGTTTGGCATTATGTGATGTTTTACTCTTGGTGAGACTTGTAAAGAAGACCGTATCGTCGTTATGTCTACTCGTTAACGGCATACATGTATGGACGTATGTTACAGTTGTGTTAGCATGGCTGGCAGCAACACCTACAAGATGGAAGACCTTCGTAGCAAACAGGGTCTCAGAAATTCAACATTTGACATCAGATTGTGATTGGAAACACGTTCTAACACAATTCAATCCTGCTGACATCCTTTCCAGAGGAGCAGTTCCAGAAGACCTTTGCAAGCACAACAAATAGTGGTATGGGTCAGATTGGCTGGCAAAGGAAGGTGATCAATGGCCTTATTGTAAGTATTTTACACCCGAGGAAGAGACACCCGAACGTAAGAACCAAGCAGTATATATAGCAGTTACACAAAATCCTGAGGGAATTGTCATGAGATTCTCTTCACTAACCATATTGAAGCGAGTAATAGGTTATTGTTTTCGCTTCACAACCAATGCGAGAAAACAGCAGATTAGACACCAAGGTCCAATAACAGTGAGGGAGCTTTGATAATCTTTGTATCATTTCATCAGACAGCTACAGCTATTTGCAACCCCTCCCCTTAATATCTAAAGGGTGAGGAAGACTGAAAATCAGGCAAGAATGTTACCTGGTTGAACAATATAAATTTTATTGTGAGAAAAACAACAATATTACAATAATTGAGAAGGCACAATCTGTGCGTGAAGCGCACTTCTCCGTTAACCGTCGGAGTCTATTAGATAACATTAGTAAAACAATCATGAAACCTCCTTAGGAGAGTTCAAAAACGACACTAAACGTGTCGGGCCCAAAATCAAATAACAACTCCCAGTTCGGGATCGTAACTTTATGAACCTTAGTTCCTTGGTCATTTAACATGCTAGTATTATATACAGAATAAGACGTACGGCATAACCGTAACCCCCGCGCAACAGTGACCGCGCCAAGTTTAAACATCAATCATTTAAAGACGCATGTAGCTAACATGGCGTCACACCAATCCAATAAGCCCCAAATGTAAAAGTAAACTAAGTAACATAGCAACTTCCCGTATTTAACCCGATAAATAAAGCTGGGTTTAAATACAACTAAACTAACAAGTGAATTATTACAAGTTGGGTTTCGAACCCGGGCGCACAGGCGAACTCTCAGTGCTCTAACCATAAACAACAATTTACTTAAATAACTAACAAATAAGGTTTGGGTTTGGACCCCAAATTTAGGCGGGTGACGAAGGGCGACGGCCTCTCTACATGCCACGGTAAGCGCATGACATTGCAAGTTTCAACAATAACACAATAATAAGGTTTTAAGAACCAGAATGATAATGTTGGCAAGAATGCCCCCCATGACGCCGAAACTGTAATTTAGATATGTAAACAATAATCCCCAAGACCTAGGTCGCCGTTCTCACCTCTTATCCACAAGATGGTGGGGTAGTAAGTGACCTTACGTTCCCGGCGTAGCCGTATATATACAAAATATAGTTCCCAGAGTGGGGGTAGGATCGGAGGAGATGGAAGGTAGGAGAACATAACAATGGAAGGGACGCGTTGCTTCGAGAACAATATCGAAGCGCCCAGACGCTGCGCGCGGCCGGAGACGGAACTCTCTTCTTTCTTCGGCTGGCTGGACACGTGTTCGATTCTTGCAGTCGGTCAAGTCGGGCGGTTCGCTCAGTCAGTTCAGTACTACTTCGGAGAGCGGAGGTCAGTGATAGTGTTTATGTGCTGTGCGATGGTCTTCCGAGAGCGGCCCCCTGGGTTGGTGAGTGTTGACCCATTGATATTTCGTGTAACTCGTTACACTATCATCATATTCATAAGAGGTTAAAGATCTCCAAGATCTTAAAGAAATTGGAGGGAAGAGCGTTCTTCGCAATATTTATCCTTTCTTTGACGAAGACAGTAATCTACGAGTGGGAGGTTGATTGCAGCAGGCTGAGGTTGATTACGCACAGAAACACCCTATCATCTTGACAGCAAGCTCCAACCTCACAAGATCAATCATCCAAAATGAGCATCTAAGATTACTTCATGCTGGGCTTCGGTTGTTACTTGCATCTATCAGACAACGAGATTGGATAGTAAATGGCAAGAGTGTTGTACGCCAAATGGTCAACAAGTGTATGAAATGCTTCAGGCTAAAGGCAAAGGAAGCTCAACAAGGCAATTTCTGAACTGTGGTGTGGATTATGCTGGTCCATTCTTAATTTGTCAAGATGGGTGGCGTAGCAAGATCAAGGTAAAATGATACACAGTGGTAATCATATGTTTTGCAACAAAGGCTATCCATATTGAAATTGTAAGCGATCTGACAACAGAGGCCTTCATAGCGGCTCTTCATAGATTTTCTGCCAGACGTGGAAGAAGTAACAATATCTACAGTGATAATAGTACTAATTTTGTAGGGGAAAATTATTTTCTTCGAGCTGTCTATAGATTATTTCAAGATTATAAGTTTAAGGAACACGTGGATGGTTTTGCAAGTGTCTAAGGCATACAATGGAATTTTATCCCGTCAGGATCACAATACTTTGGTGGTCTTTGGGAAGCGGGTGTCAGGATGATGAAATTCCACATGAGACGTTTTGTAGGCAATACAAGTCTAACCTTTGATGAGTTGTGTACAGTCTTGGCACAAATAGAAGCTTGCCTTAATTCTTGTCCTCTTTGTCAATTATCAGCCGATCCCAGTGATCCTCAAAGTCTGACTTCTGGTCATTTCTTGATATGTGGGCCTATCACCGCAATACCAGAGTCAAACTACACACACATTCCCATGAACAGATTGTCTAGATGGTGACTGGTTCAACAATGCACCCAGTGGTTGTGGACGTTGTGGTCATCAGACTACTTAAGCCAGCTCCAGCAGCGTTCCAAGTGGACCACTGTATCCCCCGATCTTCAACCAGGGATAGTTGTGCTCCTGAAGGACGATGCTGTTCCCCCTCTACAGTGGATATTGGCAGTGGTGGAAGAAATCCATTGTGGTCTTTACAATCGTGTTCGAGTAGCTACTGTCCATGTGTCATCCAGTGTTGTTAAATGGGTGGTACAAAAGCTGTGTCCCCTACCAATTGACTCAATTAACAAATGTACAGTAGTTCTTCCAGTATTTATTATTAAATTTTATATTGTTCTATTTAAGATCTTCTAACTTTGTTGTTAAAAATATGTATTATTTTTGGTGGGAGGTATGCTGTGTATTGTGTGTCTTTGCATTTTCTATGCGCATTTGGTTTTTACTGTGTCACTTTCTGTTACCATGAACCAGTAGTCTTTTGTTTTATTGATCTAAAATGAAGTGACCGAACGGAGTCCCCTTTTGTGCGCGTGATAGAATAAAATAATAATTAAGTGTGAGTTGTGTAATTCAGTGGTCCTCCCGGTTGTTATAAATAGGGATTCCTCCACCGTCAATCCCGAATACACCCTGTATATGATTACTAAGAATCTTGTCAAACCAAACATTCCCTAATGTAACATTTGCCAAAGCTGCAGACAGAAAATATAAACCTTTTCTGTTTGTTTTATATTTGTCTGCTTGTAAAATTTAACTGCTCTTATTGAATGTTCATGAGGTTAGTGTAAACATTTTTATGAGCGCTCCATCATGTATTTTTTCTTATGACTTCGGTCTAAAAAGTTTGAGATTCCGTTTATTAGACCATGGGACCATCAATGCGGGTAACTGACTAACGCCAAACTATCTTATATATAATTTTATAAACCCATTTATGTTGATAGAAATTACGAGGTAATAGTTAAGCAGCATTTGACAAACCAACTCTCATTTTAAGGTTTAGGGACCCAGAATGTTGGGAACAAAAGTAGCTTCCAAATAAATTATGAGTTTCCCAGAGAATTTTCAATTTTTCATTTTTGTTTGCGTCACCATGGAAAACCTGATTTGTTCATTTATTTCTCTCTGGCTACTAACAGTACCAACTCATCTTTTGCTTTAGTGATATGATCCAACAAATTGAAAGATTACAGCAATTATTTGTATATTTATCAAACAAACCGATTTTATTAGGTTACAACTTTTTTGCATGGTTGATTTTTATCCTTCCTTATCTTTGTCTTAAACTATTTGCCTCTGTTCTTATGCATAAATTAATACAATATTTTTACTTTAAAAAAAATAACTCTACGCCTACTTAGGTTGGTGCAGCAAAACTAAAAATTATGGTAAAAATAGATAGAATATATAAAAAAAAATGATAGAATGGAAACACATCATTTTATTTGCATTGATACTTTGTCGTCATATTTATTTTTGAATCTTTGCATCTGACTACAAAATTCTGTTACATATATATATATATATCTTACCCTAACACATATCTACATATATAATTTGATTGAAGGAATTCATTTTCTAGACAAGGAAAACATTTATTGTTACTGGAATGCTTATATTGTTAATTCGCATCAACAATATTGATTATGGCTCGCAAATGAAAAGGTTAAATAATCAATTTCACGAAACTATTTTATTAAGTTTAGTCTCGACATGGATTATAGATTAAAAACAAAACAAATATGTTTTGATATGTATTATGATTTAAAATATTGATAAAATGTTATTGATATAAAATGTTTAGATAGCTATTTTAATTCTGAAAATTGAAAAACGACACCTGGACACGAGAATTGAGTCCGGCACCTTTGGCTTAGTATGCCAATGCTCTAACCACTGAGCTATCCAGGAATCGACGCGTGCCTAGGTTTATTCTTCACTCATATTTTAAGGCAGAGTCTATGATGGGCGTACGGAACTCATCGGCTACTAATGTGTAATTTTATTAAGATCACGAGCTATCAGATAACGCAGCCATCTTCGACTCGGTAGTTGGCTTATTACTACTGCCCCTTGTATAATAGCTTTGGCTATTTGATTCTTAGCTATTTTAATGGTTTAAGTAAGGGCTTTGGTGTTCATTTCTTTAAATATCCCACAATGGCAGTAAGTTCAGTTATGTTTCCTAGCTATCACTTAAATTTGAGTGTATGGTAATAATATTTCAAAGTAATGTAATGTGGATCACATCTATATTCGTTCTCTCTCTCTCTCTCTCCCTCATACACACACACATACGCATCCAGTCACACATACACTTTCTCACACTAACTCACACACTTGCCCAATATTACACTCACACTCAAACACTCAGTCTCACATTTTCTCTATCCCTCACTCTTTTTCTCTCTATGTATCTTATATTATTTGATAAGCCCATTTCCAGTAATTAAACTTACGAGAAAACGGTTTCTTCGATTTGCTCCAACGAGCAATCATTTAAAGGTTAGGAGTCCAAGATGAAACAAAAATAGTGTATTTCAATTAAAATCCTATTTTCTTAGCGAATTTCCATCTTTCCCATTGTGTACATAGACTATATACCCTATACTAAGTCAAGAGCCTCATCTGCACAGTCGTACTTTGCTTACATCACCATGGGAACCATGATTTGTGTATAGTTGTATATCGGTAAATATGGTTACAAATAATAACATCTCAATTCTTACACGAGTGGTTTGGTGTGACAAATAGATATAGATCTTGGATAGGGGTCGTTTTAAGGTTATCATCGTGGTGTAAAGGGGGAAATGCATGTTTTGGTTAAAATTAAATATATATGTAAATTTGATAGCTTTTTAAGAGTAAACTTTTAACTGGAAAGTCAAGTGAGGGCTTATATAAATGTTTTCCCAATAAAAATTAAAATACATTTTTGTACAATAACGATCCACTAGTTATAATGTATAGAAACAAATTTTGTCACATAAATGGACGTTTATACTAATTACAGCATGTCCTGCGCTAATGTTAAAAGGAAGTTGATGGCATTCATCAAGTGTCAAGCTAATGTCAACTCCAAAATGAGTAATGGCGGCTATTTGGGTCTGTGTAAGGAAAACAAGGAGTGGTAAATAAAGTGTCAATATATTGATCACGTAGCTTGAATAATTATGTTGTAGTGGTGAGTATTAGATGATTGATGCAATACACTTGACACTCTGTAATGGTAGGTTCTTAATTATATCGCGGATGGAACGAGATATAGCAGGAGATATAGCCGTAGTGAATAGGTCATAAAATTCGGGCAAATTTGATTTTGTCACCTCTCACAGTAAAACATTTTCCTGACATCGTGTACCGGTTTTAACTTGATATTTCTTGTATATCATTGGAAGTATTCCGGTTTTGTTAATGAGTCATTGACACAACATTGCCATCACCCGCCTCGGTGGTGTAGTTAGCTAACGCGCTTGTCGTGTTGAGCTCGACTGCTGAGGACGGGAAGATCGAGGTTCTAATCACGGTCGGGTGAACTGGGGTGGTTTTTCCTAAATGGTTTTACACTCTACCTCCACGCAAATGCGGGTTCACTTCCTATAATTCAACCTTCCCAATTCCCAATACATTAGCGTAGTTAGTACTTCAAGCGTATAACCCTAACGGGTAGTAAGACGCGGTGCTAAAAAAACCCATTTCCATCCAATACTACCCTCCACTCTCTTTCCCAACCATTTGTTTCATCTATGCCTTCAGATTACCATAATTTGTCTTACATGATTAATTTGAACAATTTTAATCATTTGCTTCAAAGTCAGCTGTAACTGAGTGGTAAAAGTATACATATTTCGAATAACTTTGTTTAAACATTGTGTGTTGTTTTGAATGTTAGAATGCGCAAGCAAATGTCTCAATTTTGACATGTTGTGGTGAATTTCACTTCTCATTATATCCGCCTGTAGCTACATTTAAAAATAGGCTGCCAAACTCTGATAGAGAGGACGTATCTGTCAGTGACGAATTATTCTTAAATGTATTTTGTGGTTTATTTTTCCCACATTGCTGGTCAGTATAATAATCCTTGGTTTCTGACCAGAATTTCAACCAAACCTCACATAAATGCTGATTTGGACTGGGACACTAGGAGATAATCCTGGCGGACCTGTTTGATATGGGCTGCCGCAACGTCTTTAAACTAAACTAAAGATGCCCATTCATTCTAAATGATTGGTTTTAATAAACTGTAATAAAAAGTTCCAGTTATTAAGTATGAAAATGTCCATAATACATCATTTGCGAAGGTATACGATGACGTTAAATATAAAAACCGTACCCTTTGTTGTTTCTTGGTGTTGTTTATAAACGATTTCTTAAGTTAAACTTATAAACATTTTGAAGGATACAGAGAGAAAATTGGGAAAATCTATTTTAACTGAACATGAGTTAGTGAGTGCTTCAATCTGTTAGACAATCGTGAGACCTTTAAATTAATTTAAAATCAAGTATTTACTGTGGTCCTTTTGGAGTTTGAGATATAAAGTTGTCTTGAAAAATATGTATTGTGTGACTTTCCCCCTATTTCCCCTGTACCCTTACATTTGTGTTTAGTCACTCTAGTGACTGTTATAATATTTGTAATCCAAACAATTGGCACGGGGTAGGGGGGTCACCATTAAAATAAATCACAAGCCCTTTTATAAATTGGCTGCCAACTAGTTTTTTTTAAACAATTAAGAAGAATATTCGCTCGTGTCATTAGAAAGTAGAAGCTGGTACTTTAAGTGGACTCACTAGTGCTGTGATTATCGATAATGTAGCTGAAATAATCACGGGATTAAGTTTACTACTACTACTACTACTACTACTACTACTACTACTACTACTACTACTACTACTGTACTACTACTACTACTACTACTACTACTAATAATAATAATAATCATCATCATCATCATCAACTATTTCCAGCATGTGGTCGGGTCAGTTTAGTAAAATGCCTCCATCTTCTTCTATACTTACACCATTCTTCGTCCTTTGATTCTTTAATTTCTTTGTAACGTTCTTGAATTACGTTACCGCGATGGGCGCCTATTGAAGAATTATGATTAATACACTTTTCATTTTGACATGTTTTTTT
>CABFVZ010001678.1:150385-174577 GCA_902151445.1 Timema monikensis | reverse complement strand
CCATTAACTCTCCCGACAAGAAGCTCCATACGACGCTAGACATGATAACCTTCGCATGGGGCGGCATCAGGAGAGAGATCATCGCATCAGGTGGGTGCAGCAAAATGGAAATTTTACTTCCAAACCCTCATGAACACAACCAATCTTTTCTCAAAGTAGGGTATCCGGTTATTGTCATCCCTAAGGCCCCTCTAATAAGATAATACAACCAGCACACTTTCATGAAGGAGCTCAAAAGCAGTGGTATCCAATAATCATCTGAGAGCTGTGTTAGCTGCAAAGATCGTCAACAGAGAAATTTAAAAGCTTCGTTGTAGGAGTGAACGGCAGGGGAAGTTAAGAAAGGGGTGAGTAAAGAGAAAGGACAAGAAGGAAAAAAGAGAATAGGGAAGAACGAAGAAAAATAGGTTAAAGGAAATATGTAGGATAGGTTTGTCCTGCACAGAGGCCTCCCCTTTAGGTCACCTTTTACAACAAGCAGGGGTTACTGCGGAACTACTCTAAGCCCTGTCCTGCGGGGGGCTTCTATTTAAACTTGATTTTACAAACTGATTGACCATACAAAATCTAAGGCCATAAATATTTAAAGGTTTTGTACAAATTTTGTAAACTATTAAGCTGTGTTTTGTACAAACAAATAAAATTTCTAGATCTCTTGATTTTGTTCAAACTTTCGCTGGAAGCAAAGCAAGACGTGATAGATGTAAGATAAGGTAATAAAAAATGTAAATAAAAATTGTATTCAGAAAAATTTGTTTTTAGTTTAAGTTGTTAATTCTTTTTAACCCACATAAAAGTATATAAGAATTAATAAGTTTTTTTATATTTCCCAGAAAAATTTTTCAAAGCATAATCATTAAAGTCGTAAGACTATTTGTTATTTGGGCTGGTGAGGGGTTGGGACGGGGGAGGGGGGCATATTTTTGCATTGCCCGGGTTGCATGGATGGCTTGCACCGGCCCTGAACATTTGTTACAGGGAATGAAGGTAACAAGAATGAGCAATGAATTAAGCCTTGATAAAACAAATGAAAATCTCTTAATTTTTTTAATGATTATTTCTATTAAAGCCTAACACATCTATCTTTCCATTTAGCCTCCTATTCCTTTTACTTACATTAGATTACTTTAAAGTTTTCCCCTATAGTTACAAATAATTAAAGAGTTATTTGAATTTCTTATATTGTATTATGTTAAAGCCACAAATAAAATTATTCCATGACATATTTTACTCTCTTGAAAGTTAATTAACTAAATTATTTATTTTAAATGAAAATAACGCATGATTTTATTTCCAAATATACAAATGTTTGTTATGGAGCTAGGACTGTAGAATAGTTTTATATGACACTTGACACATATTTAGTTTATTCTAATCAACTGTCTATCCAACCAAATTTGAGTCGCACATTTAACACTTGTTTTTTTACACAGCCTTATTACTATTTACAAATCACTAGTTACATAATAATATAAAATGTGTTAGCGTGCATTGAAATCTCATAACAATGTATGCTTGAATCCTATACATTTACTCCTGGCATTGAAATCTAATAACAATGTATGCTTGAACTGTATACTTTTATTTCTTAAGAGTAAGTTTTTAATAATCTAAGAAAATCTAATAAAAAAAATTTAAAATTCCAAGCTTGAGGTGCACATGTTTGTGCACAGTGGCTACTAATTTTACAAAGCCTCTCCCCTAAAGCCATTTAATATCTTTATGTTTTGTGTGCTTTTAATGTCTCTTCGTATGAAAATAGAAATATGTCTGAAAATTCAAAACAATGTGTAACTGTGGACGCGTAAAAGTTTAAGAAGAAACAAAGAAAGATTTGTGTTTATTTCTATTTAGAATAACTTATCTTTTCAGGTCGGCTTTCTTCACTATAACTTACTTTACATTACTGTACAGTGTTTCTACACTGTCTGATTAGTATTTTATTAGCTATTATTTTATGACAACTCTGAGTAATCATATGAAACATCCAAACATATGTTATCTAATTTTAACACCCCCCACCCCCTTCTTTCCCCAATTGCCATATGTTAACTAGGATTTCATAAAAGGTATTTTTATTATGAGATTTCATTTTAGGCTAAATAGTACACAATAGAGTATTCATAAGTTATGTACCGATACAAGTATAATTATTATAAGGTTGACAAAACAATAATATCTTAGGCACACTAACATTATCAGTTTATAGAAAATAAGTCACTATCACAGTTTATGACAACTTTGCCTTAGAAAATCTTTCTGAAACGTCTTTCCAGTTGATGACATCAAATATTGCCTTGATGTAATCAGGTCGAACATTCTTGTACTGTAGGTAGTAGGCGTGCTCCCAAACATCAATACCAAGCACAGGAATCAGTCCTTGGGAGGAAACAAAACAAACTTGTCAGCAATTATTTTGTGCATGTTGTTATAAACTTGTTTAGGCCTTATGAGAAAAAAAAAAAAGTTTTATTGGTCTTATTCTAATGCAAATTGCATGTTCCCAAAACAACAAGGTTTATTGTGGTGTGGGAGTAGGTGAGATGTCAGTGATTTTGAGTTCACTAAAAGTTAGATAGTTAGTTTTACTGAAAATTATTTCAGACTTAACAATATTTTATCAGCTAAAAATTCAGTTTTTCAAGTTAAAAAAGTTCTAAAATAAATCAATTTTTTTATATACCTTAGCACAAGGCCAATAAAAAATCTACTAAAGTTTTTGTAAAAAATCGTCAGACAATTCACAACCAATTTTTAACATATCGTCGTCCTCCTCCTCAAATGTTTTCAACCTGTAGCCTCATCAGTTTAGTAAAATGCCTCCCCCTTCCTTTATCCTTCCATGGCCAGATTTCTGCTGCATGTGTGACGATGGGTACAAATTATGCCCTGTACAACACTTTATTACACTTCTCCATAGCAGGTATCTTACAGATTTATAGAACAACTCTATGTACTATCTTCTTTTCATTAAATCCTATCTACTTCCATCTTTCAAGATATTTTACGTTCTTTACTTTTATCAGCTTTATTCTATTCAACATTACCATCACTTCACACTTTGCCATGCCAGATTTCATTTCACTCTCCTTCACTTTCTCATTCCTTTCCTGTAACCTTTCTTGTACTTGCTCTTCCTTCTCCCCCCAATACCATCAAGTCATCAGCAAGCATCATGGATTTCATTCTTTCCTCTTAGAGTTTTCCTGCAAATTGATTATTACAATTTCCATTTCCATTCAAAAATAAGGTGAGAGGGTACTTCCCTGATTCAATTGGTTTTTTATTTGGAATCACCACATCGTCCCACTCTCAGTCTTAACACAACTCCTGTTATACTCATTTATGCTTTTCACTCTCATTACAACTCTTCTTTACACTTCAACCTCCTCCGTCGTTTTCCAAACTATATTTATATCCACGCTATCATATGCCTTCTACCCATCCACAAATACCATTACAAAGTCTTTACCATAGTCATATATTCTTTCCATCGGCTGTCTAATGTAGACCTTTGTTCCCTAAATCCGTGCTTTTTTTCTGTCCTTTTTCTCTTTTTTCAGAACTTCTCATAAATTTTGTGGCACAACAGCATTATCCTCCTATAATTTGAACACCTTCTTTCTTGAAAATAGGAATTAAAATTCCCCTTTTCCAGTCTTCCTGGTACCTTGTTCTCCTTCCAAATCGTTCTCAGCAGCCTGTATAACCGTTGTATACCTACTTCACCTTCAGCTCTTATTTCGAGTCAGATGTCCACACCCAGTGCTTTTAGTTTTTTCATCCTCTCTAATGTGTCTCTTTCTATGTGGGACCTCTTTCCTTCTCTTCTGCTCCTATGTCTCCCTCTCAACCATAGTTCCTTTTCTTCCTCTCTTGTCTTCAACATTCTTTCCTCGGTCATCATTATAACTTGTCTTTTCTCTGTCCTCCTGTTTCTTATTTGGCTATATAACACCACCTTACTCCCTTCCAAGCACCGTTTCCGCATTTCTACCTCCAATCCTTCCTGGCTTCCCGTACCACTTGCTTTGCTCTTTTCTTCTTTTCCCTAAATTCTTCCTCAGTTTCCTCATTCCTATTCTTAAAACTCCTTCTGAATTCCTTACGCTTCTCCTCCACTGCTTCCTTCGCCCTGTTGTTCCACCAGGGTATCCTTTAACTTCCTCTTATCACTTGTCCACCTACATACCTCCTCTGTAGCTCCTACCAACATTTTCTAAACTAAATCTTTCCCATTCATTAGCAATGCACTCAAAATTGTTGAATAACTAAACATCCTCATGTAAAATGGTAAGGGATGTTCATTCTTTAACTTAAAATGATGTAATGAACCTCGCCAAAAGCCTGAGGCTTAAAACACTACTTTTCCAACATTTAAGCCATTGGCAAACCAACCAGGAATCAACTATGTACATCCTTGACCAATTTTTTTTTAACATGCTGGGTCCTAATGTGGTGATAGTCACAATTTTTCCTAGTTTCACTTGTTTTTTTTACGAGTCAATATTGGACAACCAGATTATGCATGGTTTTTATACAATAAAATCTGAATATGTTATGAAATGGTGTGTCTGGTGAAACACAATGGATGTTAGTACCAGTTGTAGCCTCCAAGGGGTCCTGGTTGGCGCAAGCAGCCAGCTGTAGTCTCTGGGTTGTCTTATTGTATCCCAGCCAGCCCCATCCCGAGCCCTGGACTCCTACAGATATCGCCGACAGTTGTGCCTTCAAACTATCTAGCGAGCCAAAGTCTTTCTTTATAGCAGACTCTAGGTCCACTGCAAACAACAAAAGAATAAATAAATAAAAACTTTCTTAGCATAATATGATCTGTAAAAAAAAAAAGTTCAAAAAACAGTTATCAGTACCGGTAAGCTACCCATTGAAGTTTTTTTTTAGGAAAAAACAAGCATTATTCTGATTATCATAGGAAACATTCTCTTCCTATGTAAACTTTGAACAAAACTGCTTTTGTCATTACAAAAAATAATCAGAAATAATTAAACTACATTCAAATGGGCAAACATCTGTTCTTATTTATCACATAAAACACATTCCATACATCCATTTTAAACCAAATCATTAGAACCATTTTAAAAAATTAGTCAAAACGTTAATCAAACACAAGAAATGTCTATTATTTACTATAGTTGTTATAACTTTTCTCTTTGTATGAGTGGAAAATTTTGTATAACTAATATTATGTATGAAATTAAGTGCAATGAGCAAAAACAATTGGTAATAAATAAAATTATATAATAATAGGGAAATGGTAGAGCATAAATAAAAGTAAAAACACTAACACATATTTACAGACATCAATATTTCGATGCTATTATTGATTGCCTAACACATATCAATACCTCTCTTCCAATCCATCGATCATGTGTTGTTTACGTACAGTAATATGTAGTGTTTTCATTCTCAAATCAAAGTTAAGGTGGGGTAAAGGACTGTTTTTACAGTTCTTAAAGAAAAACTTTTTTTTTTCTGGTCAAAATAAATCGATTACTGCTTCAGTACAAACAAAAAGTTTCATTTTCTTTACAAGGTGACCTCAACAGTTCTGAGTATCCTGGAATATAAAGACAACATTTTTTATTCATTTAAAAAGTTTGTAAACTAATATTTATATTTTCAAGACAGATATTCAAGAACTGTTGATATCACCATGGGAACAAAATTAAACCATGTTTTTACTGAAGAATGTTTTTATGTATTTTGGCCAAATAAATGTTTTGCTAAAAAAAACTGCAATAACACTGGCATTTTCTCAAGTTCTCTACATCCCCACCTTAAACAATTTTCTTTGTTTTTTCACCGCTTTGTTTAATTGCAACCTTTTTTTTGTAGATTTTTTTAAATTATTGATTACTAATTGGCACTTCGGAGAACTGTCTCCAAATCCTGCCTGTAGACCAATGGGAAAAATTACTCATTTTCTTTGTAATTACCAAACTAGATCCTTCACCCAAAAGGCAGTGGGAAATCCCATAAAAATCGTTGTACTTGTTGAAACATTATCATAAATCATATCAAAAGGCTTAAAGACAATAATTATTTACTATTATAATTTGCATTTAAAACAATCCAAATCTTTCAACTTGATTTCCCGCAAATTAAGGTTTCACTAACTATTGCATTAGAAATTATATTTAAAAAAATTATTTATTTAACCACTCAGCTGGTTCTTTTGGTTTCACATCCACAGTTTATAAACCAAGCATGAATACTCTTTTACATCTGTTCAAAAGTTTATATTGATTATTTTGTTTTGTGGGGCAAGTGAAAATTAATTATCTCAATTTTGAAAAAACAGAGCATTACAAAACTTTAAGATTCACATGTTTTATTAGTCATGATCTTAAAAGGGGGTGTATGGTCATTGCCAGTAACACTTACCACTAGGGCTTCCTCCGCAAGGGGACAAGTTATGCCAAAAGATTGAGTGATTGATATGGCCACCTCCATTGAACTTGAGGGCTGGTGTTAAGTTGATTATTGTGCTGATGTCATCTGAAACCATTTATTATTATCATTATCATCACCATCACCATCACCATCACCATCATAGTCTATAGGTCCATTGACACAGTGAGGTCATTAGGGCTTTGAACAATATTAAAAACATAGTAAAATCCCTATCGAGGAGAGACATACTAATTCACCTTCAGAATATACATGTGAATACACAATATACAAAACAATATATGATATAATTATAAAAATAATAGATCTCAGTATGATAAAATACCCATTTAAGACACTCTGTGGGAGTGTTCAAATGGGCTATTAGTACAAAGTGAGTGATACACCTGCTAAAAAAAACCACAGGTATATACACTACATTAAAAGTACAGAACAAACACATTAAAATATAACACGTTAAAATGACAAAACATGTTAAAATAATACCTTAAAAAGAGGGAACAAACATATTAGAATAAAATATGTTTAAGGGACAAAATGAAGATATTAAAATATACTATAAATGTTAAAAATAATCTCAATATGTGATAAAATCAAAACGAGCCATTTTATAAAAGTGACTCAAATGGAATTTAAAAGATTCGCCTGGCGTATAAAACAAAGTAAACATATGACTCCATCCACACTGCCGCGTAGTAAAAAAACGAAGGTCACCATTAAAATTAAGAACCAGACAAATAGGGTCATATTTGCGACATTCCACCAAAATGTGGTACACACTAAGGGAAGCATCACAAATTTCACACACTGGGGGTGGGTCCCCTCTCAATAAAAACCCATGGGTCAATTATGTGTGTCCGACGCGAAGTCTTGTCACAATGACCTCCTCTCTTCTAGACTTTCGTATAGAAGAGGGCCACCGCGACACACCGTCCCTGATGGACCGCAGCTTGTTCTGAGCAGGGGTTGAAACCCACTGCTCGTGCCAGGTTCGTAAGACCCCACATCAAACATAGCCTTTTATATCTAAAAATATAACCAAACTCGCTTCAGGAGGAAGAAGGACTGATTGCCTCCTTAGTTGCCTGGTCCGCCAGTTCATTTCCGGAAAGACCAGCGTGACCGGGAATCCAGCAGAATCCAGGTGTTTAATAACTAAATTTTTAAAATTTGCTTGTATATCATCTGCACGAGAGGATTCCAGGAATATAGTGTGGACAATTCCAACACAGCACTCATGGAATCTGTGCAAATGAGAACAGAAGGGTGACAGTTATGATGTACATAAAACAAAGATTTAAAAATGGTTCACAATTCAGCTGTAAGGACACTGATTTCTTCAGGCACACCAAATTTAAAATTGGATCCTTCCGCAACAAAAGCACATCCCAAACACGCTCCAGATTTAGAGCCATCAGTAAAGATGGGCTTAATGTTCGAGTGGGTGTGCTGTAATAATTAACATAAGCAGGCGCTTGGGGTACTTTATACCCCAATTTATTTTCATGGCGCTATTGATACATGTATGAACGAAATAATATGTTTTATGGTATGTTTTATTTTAATTAGATCCATTTAAGCCTATTACATAAATATGGTATTAATAACCAAATATATTGATAGATATCGGTATGTATATAATAAAAAAAATAGAAAAAGGCTTGATATTTAACAAATTTTTTTATGAAAGTTACATACTTATTATTATTATTGTTTAAGGGCCCATCGACACAGTGAGGTCATTAGGGCCTTGACATCCAAAGATACAGTACAATTTTTATCGAAAAAATACTCAATATGAGAAAGTACTCCATTGGAGTGCTCAAATGGGCTATGATAATGTTTGTAAATGATACACCTGCTAATAAAAAACCACAGGTGTATGCACTGAATTAAAAATACAAAACAAACATTTTAAAATACAATAAGTTTGTTAAAATGACAACACAAACATACTAAAATATAAAATGATAAAAAGACAATATAAACATGTTGAAGTATACTAAAAGATGTGCTAAGAAGACAAAAAACATATTAAAGTACACTAAAATGTTAAAAATCATATCAGTATGAGAAAAAATCAAAGTGAGACACTTTATAAAGGCGACTCAAATGGCGTTAAAAAGATCCGCCTGGCGTATAAAACTGAGTAAACAAATAACTCCATCCGCGCTATCACATAGTAAAAAACATAGGTCACCTTTAAAATCAAGAGCCAGCCGGATAGGGCATATTTACGACACTCTACCAAAATTTGGTACACATTAAGGGGAGCATCGCAAAACTCACACACTGGAGGTGGATCCCCTCTCAGTAAAAATCCATGGGTCAATTATGTGTATCCAACGCGGAGCCTTGTCATGATAACTTCCTCTCTTCTAGACTTTCGTAGAGAAGAGGGCCATCGCGACACACTGTCCCTGATGAACCGCAGCTTGTTCTGAGCAGGGGTGAAGCCCACTGATTGTACCAGGTGCGTAAGACCCCACACCGAACATAACCCTTCAGGTCTAAGAACATGAGACCCAAACTCACCTCAGGAGGTAGATGGACTACCTCCTTGGCTGCCTGGTCCGCTATTTAATTTCCTGAAAAACCAGCGTGACCAGGAATCCAGCAAAAGGTGAGCCGGGTGCTTAATGAATCAATTTTTAAAATTTGCTTGTGTATCATCTGCACAAGGGGATTTCAGGAGTAAAGAGTAGACAATGCCAACAGAACACTCATGGAATCCGTGCAGATGAGAACTGAACGGTGACAATTACAATAAACAAAACATAAAGATTTAAAAATGGCATATGATTCTGCCGTAAAAACACTGTATTCACCAGGTAAACCAAATTTAAAATTGTTTCCCTCTAAAACAAAGGCACATCCCACAGAGGCCCCACACTTAGAGCCATCAGTGTAGATGCGCTGAAAGCCCTGAAAGCGAGTGGAGAGGAGCTCGTTAAAGGTCCTCTCGTATATAGCATTTGGGGTGGTTGCTTTGGGAAACTTAGCAAGATCAAAATGGCATTTTGGAAGGCATATCTTTCATGAAGAATCTCGACCTGGAGATGTAAGGGATAGCCTTTGGCAGGACTATTCCACACATGTCAAAAACTGATAGCATCTGGATCCTAACAGGCCTTGCACTACGCCATTTGGTTTCATACAAGACTCAATTGGGGGGATGAAACACAGGACTGTAAGCAACATATTTGGCATACAATGCAAAGCTAGAATCCACTTTTATTTAAATATATATATATTTTTTATAAGTTCATAAATCAATTTGTTTTCATTAGATAAGTAGGTATTTTATAATTAGTTGTTTAATGTTGTATTAGTATGTTAACAAAACATCTAATATTTTCACCTATTCCAAATGTGATTTCACTAGCATGCTTCTGTATGTTATCAGATTCTTTTTATTTTATTATTAATTTAGTTGATCAAACCGTCTTTATTTTCCATTGTATCAAAAATAACAACTTTACATTTAGGTGTACAGAAAAGTGAATAACTTCTAAATAAAACAAAAAAAAATTAAATTTTAAAAATAGTGGCTTGACTGCCACATTTTAGAGCACATCTGTTTGTGTTCGCTTTATATGGACAAAACAAGCCGTGATCCCACTTGCCCCACTTACTTTTTTTTTTAAACAAAACAAAATATACTGCAGAAAAATCAAAAGCATATAATAATAGCTAAATAGAAAGATGAATAATAATTTAAAAAACGAGGTTTCTACATACAATAAATAGCCTTTGAAATATATCACTTTAAACTTGAACTAGTGATTATTTGACTACACTTAACTTTAATTTGTTTTTAATATATGTAATAAAGAATTTGAATTTTTGTTATTTATTAACTGAGAAAACAAAATGGACTTTATACACATCTCAATATTTTTCCAAACAAATAGTTTAAAGTGATCATGTGACTGTGGGAACTCGTAAATAATCGGAGAGATGAAGATAATAGGTCCAAATGATCCGTTTTAATTAAAATAAAAGATTCACTATAGTTTTTTCAGATATTTTAAAGTTGTTATTTGAGATAGGAGGATAATTTGTCTGACCACATAGCTTAAAAAAAAATCAAATATTTAAAGTTGTTATTTGCGATAGGAGGATAATTTGTCTGACCACATAGCTTTAAAAAAAATCAAATATTTAAAGTTGTTATTTGAGATAGGAGGATAATGTCTGACCACATACCTTTAAAAAAAATCAAATATTTAAAGTTGTTATTTGAGATAGGAGGATAATGTCTGACCACATACCTTTAAAAAAAATCAAATATTTTCAAATCAAAAATGAAAAATAGATTAGGATTATTGACCAGGAAATGCAAGGTTCAGAACTTACCATGATCTGATCTCAAGCATTACTTGTCCAATGCTTAAAAACATGCACCAAACTTAAGCAAGTGGCTCCAACTTACTTTTAGCCTCTGCCTCTTTAAGCTTCTCCTCTGCAATATTCAGATTATTGACATAAGCGGCATGATGCTTGGAATGGTGAAGCTTCATTATCTCTGTGCTAATAACAGGTTCAAGAGCGTTGTAATCATAGGGTAAGTCTGGTAGTGTGTGCTTTTGTCGCTGTGCGGCAAAACAAAGCACACGAGATGAACCATGCCTGAGGGTAAAAAAAATACATTGTCAATTAATTCAATGAAGACTTTAAAAACACTTATTCACATAGCTTGATAGATAAGCGTCTGGTTAAACAAAGACTTGCTTTCCAAATAAAATTATACTTAAGACAAGAAAATTTAAAAGAAAAAATATGTAAGGGAATTAATTTGTAATAGTGCTAGATAGTAGATACCAGTAATCAATTATATATAATTAATGTAGATAGATACCTACTGATTAGTCTGTTTCTTAAAGTATATGAAAAACTCTTAAACCATGCAGCAGTTTGTGTGTGTGCATGCACACAGAAATGTAAATATTCTGATTACTTTTGAGCGAATTGTCGTATCTGGTATTGTATAGGTCTGAATCCATCTCTTATAGTCAGGATGTTGTTAAATATTTTTTAACTTCCTTCAAGTCAGAAAAACCAAATTTNTTTTTTTTCAAATCTACTGGGTCTTACTTATTTAACCTTTTTCATAATATATATTTTACATCTGTTTATATTATACAGAGTGGGCCAAATATCCCTCCCCATAGTAGATTTCTAAGCTTGTTCTTTCTTTGTAGGTCGACACTGATTTGTGATCAGTATGCTGAGTAAGGAAGAACAAGAGGTAATAATGCTGTGTGGAGAGGATGGATGGCCAATGTGACATGTGGCAGAGGAGTTTAAGAGGCGACATCCTGGGCCATAGTCTAATGCATTACATAAAAAACCATATAACTACAGAAGAACTTATTATGTACAGTGACCAGTGTGGTGGTCAAAATCTAAACATTCAAATGGTGGCTCTGATGAATCATCTTTGTAAAAGCCCATTATTTTCTGTAAAAGTTGTTGATCACAAGTTCCTGGCTTCAGGGCATTCATTTTTGACTTGCGATCAAGATTTCAGATTAATTGAGAAAGCTAATAAATTCTACAAACATGTATTAATACCCAATAAATGGATTCCTGTAATAAATACAGCAAGAAAGAAATCTGAAGTATTCAAAATGGAAGTGAATCCCTGTTTTCGCTACACTGAGCTAGAAAATACCATAACTAACTGGGAAAAAGACTAAAATAAAGAAAACGTTCAGTCAATGAAGATGCAATGACATATGAAAAACCCTTTGTTCTTCCTTTTAAATAAACCAACTCACCCACCATTGACTTCTACGTTGTAGACATTCAAAGATTCATGTTTGCTTGCCATAACATGTGTATCATTGAAATTATTATATCCTTGCAGTAGTGCTATTGACAAAGCCAAACCTAAGGAACTGTTAACTCTACTTCTGTATAGTTCTCTAGTGCATCATGAATTTTACCAAAACATTTGTACAAGTTCTGCAGTAGAACATAACATTTTTGTGGATAAAGAAGAAGATTAATATAGGGAAAACTTAATGAGACATATCCTGTTGTGCATAAAATTTTTCTTTGGAGCTGATCTTAGTGTTTTTTTTGCGGTATTCATAAAACACTGCCCAAAAGCATTTTTTTTAAATTATTCTCAAAACAAGAATGTATTAAAAGTAATAAATATGCTAAGTAATTTTTTTGCTCAGTGCAATTTTGGTCTATCTAGAGAAAAATTAACTTTAAAAGTTTTCTTAGGTACCAAAATGTAGATTTTCCTATAATTTTTTATTTTATTATGGAAAAACTTTTTTCAAAGTTTTAAACGAATATATGTACAATGTTCTAAGAGTGTAAGATGTATTATGTATTTTTTATAGTACAACAAATTATAGGGCTATTTTTGAACCTTGTTTTCTTAATAAATAAATTAAATGGCTTAAGCCACTCTAGAAAATCGGAGACCCAGGATGATCCAAGTTGGTTCTACCACATGAGGCCCCGTCAACCCTCCTGACGGGAAACCCCACACAACACTTGATATGACAACCTTCGCATGGGGCAGCGCCAGAAGAGAGGTCGTCGCAGCAAGTGTAATGCAGGAAAGTGTCGATTTTACGTCCGGAACCCTCACAAAGGCAACAGGTTTTTTCTCAAAGTAAAGTACCCAGTTATTGTCATCCCTAAGGCCCTTCTACTAAGATATTACAACCGGCACACTTTCATGAAGGGAATCAAAAGCAGTAGTATTCAATAATTATCCAAGAAGAGCCCTGTTAGATGCCAGGGTTATCAAGGGAGGGGCCAAAAGCCTATGTGCAGGACTGAATGGCAAAGGAAGAAAGAGGTAAGGAAATAGAAAGGAGAAGAAAAGGATGCGAAAAGAAAGATTTAGGATAACTTTGTCCAGCACAGAAACCTCCCCTTCAGTATCTGTGAGACTATTATACACCCTGTCCCGCAGGGGTTATATTAGGGTAAATGACCTAAATTCACCTTTCAAAGATGGAATACCAGATAATGACTGGTACTACGGTGTTTTATACCGTCACACATGTCTCTCCTTTATGAACCCTGAATTGTTGCAAAAGAACAGGAAAGATGCGAGTTGGGTAGATGGAGGAGTCCCAATTTTACGATTAGTTCACCTCAACATTCATTCCACATGTGAAAAATCTGAAGGTATCTAAAAATTGTCCAGACCAGAAAGCAATATTGCTTGATTTGAATTGTTGTTCTCATCAAATTTTCTTTAAAATACTATGAAAGAATTAAACATTGTCATTCCGTTACTCGTGGAGCTGCCCAACAACTATGCAAAATGTGCAAGAGTATTTGTACAACAAATGAAAGACTTGAAAAATATGCATCCCCATGTTTATGAAAAGTTTAACAAAGGACACTTCACAATAATAAGATATGACAGACAGTGGGCAGGTGTCTGGAGTGATATGATTATCGAGCAGATACTTATGAAGTCAGCAAAAGTTTGATCTGGAATGACAGTCAGCGTGCTTCATGTAGCCTGAGTAGCCCTGCTTATAGTGATGTAATCATGGCCATGAACTCTCTAAATAACAGTCACCTATTTGATGAGCAGAAACTTGCAAACTTGTCATTAGCAAGAATGTCGCAGGATTTAAATGATTCCATAAATATATCAGATTTCCTTAAACTTCACAACCCTTTCCAGAGAGATCTTCCTCAAATCACTAATATAGTCAAAATGGTCTAAAGAATAGTGAATGTAAGGTGACTGCCGATGAAGATGAAAAATTAAGCCAGTTAATTATGGCAGGGATGGATGAAAAATCATTTATGTGAAGATGAAAAAATAAAATCAAGCTGTAGCGATGAAGGTGTAAAATGTGCTCCTCAGATGCACTTTCAGGGTTACCACTAATTTTAACATTGAAATTCCCTGACATTTCCAGGTTTTCCAAACAAAAATATAATAGTTCCAACAACTCAATATAATATGGCGAGAATGGGAAGGTAGCTTAGAATAGATGCACACACATTTGCATGGAGAGAATGCATAAACCATCCCAAGTGCACCTGACAGGGATTCAAACCTCAACCTTCCTGTCATTACATGCAATGCAAGTAGTCTTTGCCCCAACTCCATAATTAATGATAACCATGTTTACTGAATATAAAAAGCTTTAGGGCCTGGGCCAATCATGAACAAATACATTTATTTTTTACTTATTTATTTGAATTGAAGCTTGTTTTTGGAGTATGGATGCACTGCTTTTCACACATTTACACAAAAAAAATTATTTCAAGTTGTAAATAGTGGGTGGTTGAGAAGCAACGCTTTGGACTTCAAAAAAAATACCATACACATGTAATTTTAGAATTGAGAAACACTAAAATAAATCTGTATTTGACAATGCGCAGAGAGTCACTAAACTGAAAAAGAAAATTTGCAATGCTTTTGATGTGTTAAATAACTTTGTTATAACGCTGTAACGTAATAATTAATTAAAATGTTATTAAAAAAAATCAAGTTTCAAATGATAAAGAAAATAATGATAAAGCACCATTTTGTCAATATTTCAGAACTAAGAATACAAAATATCAAATACCCACATGTGTATTACATGTCATATCGAACAAAGGCTGTGCAGACACTTTTTCACAACTAGAAAGGTGACCATGGTGCATATGCTGATGTTTACACATGCGCAAATGTTCTTGGATTATGTAATTCTGCAATATAGCAAACCCTTCACTGTGAAGTTCACAAATTAAGATCACAATTTTAATCAACTAATGAGCAGAAAAACATTAATGTAAAAATAGGATTGTGATTATAGAATTCAATATAAATCAATACTTGAAAAAGATATTAAATATTTAGTAGTGAAATATAAACAAGTCTATTAGATATGTCAGTATGACTTAGTAAAAGTGAATGTTGTATAAGACTAGATAAAACATTAAATAAAAACACATTAAAATGTGAGTCAGGTTACACACACAATATTAAAATAATAACATATTAAAATTAGTTAACATAAATTCATTTAAGAGATTATTGTTGACTAGATATAAAATTGAATGAAATGCTACAATAGAAAGAGTAATTAGAATAAGATTAGACTGTAAACATTGTCAATCGATTGAGAAATAAATGAAAATATATAAAAATAAAGTTTTATTGAATTCTATTCTCTTAACTTATTACCATGCTCCTTATGCGGCATCCTAGAGATAGCCTTAATTGTGTTGATTGTTACATGTTTCGGCGAACTACGGTGCCATCATCAGACACAATTAAGGCTATCTCTAGGATGCCGCATAAGGAGCATGGCAATAAGTTAAGAGAATAGAATTCAATAAAAACTTTATTTTATATCTTTTCATTTATATCTCAATCGATTGACAATGTTTACAGTCTAATCTTATTCTAATTACTCTTTCTATTGTAGCATTTCATTCAACATTATACCTAGTCAACGATAATTTATTATATGAATTTATGTTAATTAATTTTAATATGTTATTATTTTAATATTGTGTGTGTAATCTGACTCACATTTTAATGTGTTTTTATTTAATGTTTTATCTAGTCTTATACAACATTCACTTTTACTAAGTCATACTGACATATCTAATAGACTTGTTTATATTTCACTACTAAATATTTAATATCTTTTTCAAGTATTGATTTATATTGAATTCTATAATCACAATTATTATATCTGCTTCCTTACTACAACTTTACCATGTTTTTTAAAAATAAAAATAGGATGTTAGCAAAATAGTTTAACACTTTCAAATATTTGACTTTTAAGTTCTTTTTCGAATTTGTCATCTTTGGAAAATTTTAGAAATTACCTGACATTTCCCTAATTTTCCCAGGACAAACCAAATTCCCTGACATTTCCCTGTTTTCCAGATGGGTGGTGGCCCTGACTTTATCACTATGGCTACAAATTTGGTAATTAAGATATGCCAGTAATGATATTGTATCAGCAGGATCAGATTATGATATCTAGATGGAGTAATCCTCCCTAAAAGTGTATATAATAGCTTTGGCTATTTGATTCTTAAATATGCAATCCCTCAGAGTTATAATAATTGTACAAGGGGCAGCAATAAGCCAACTACCGAGTCGAAGATGTATGCGTTATCTGATAGCTTGTGATCTTAATAAAATTACACATGTGTAACCGAAAATTTCCGCACGTCTATCATATACTCTGCTTTAAAATATGAGTGAATAATGACTCTGGGCACGAGACGAATCCTGGATAGCTCAGTGATTCGAGTATTGGCATACTAAGTCAAAGGTCCCAGGCTCGATTCCTGTGTCCAGTTGTTATTTTTCAATTTTCAGAATATGATATCTAGATGGAGTAATCCTCACTAAAAGTGTAAATAATAGCTTTGGCTATTTAGTTCTTAAATATGCAATCCCTTCCAATTATAATAAGTGTACAAGTGGCAGTATTAAGCCAACTACCGAGTCAAAGGTGGCTGCATTATCTGATAGCTCGTGGTCTTAATAAAATCACACATTTGTAGCTGACGAGTTCCACACGTCCATCATAGAATCTACTTTAAAAATGTTTGAAGAATGATCCTGGGCCCTGGACGATTCCTGGATATCTCAGTGGTTAGATGATTGGCATACCAAGCCAAAGGTTCCGGGTTCGATTCTCGTGTCCAGGTGTAATTTTTCAATTTTCAGAATAGGATTAAAAGTGTTAGTGTCTGTGTATGAAGGGTATCCAGCTCGAGACTTATTATATTCACTGAGGCATACTTTATACTTCGAGAAAATCTTCTTAGCAAAGAGTTTGAAATTTCCCATCTACCCCACACTGAACACTCAGCAAAATACCACTTACTCTGAGTTCTTATCAGTGTGTAAATCCCCAAAAATTTGGATGACAACTGACCTTTGACTAGTGCCAGAAGTATTGCTTAGAATGATAGGGTGTACATGAAAGACAGATAGAGTGTGATTGGCTGCATGTTCCAGAAATTGTAAATGCAGAAACTATGAAATTGCATGTAGTGAAATTTGCACCAACTTCTGCACTTCCCACCCCAATTGGTCCACCCCCAGCCATTCAAACCTAATTTTGTTATGTAATACAGTATGCTCTGCAAATTTGTTCCAGCAAAGTTTTTATTGGGCCAACGATTTTCAGATTAAAAGGAGTAAACTACACCCCAAAAAATCTATAGTTAAAAAAATTATGAATTAATGGAGCTTAAAGAAATTGAATCTGCAGGTATAATATAGGTCACAAAAAATGTTATTTACAATATTTATGGGTAATTTTGTATTCTTTAATTTTAAAACAGAACAAATTTTTACACACAGTAAGGTTTTACTACAAATGAGAAAAAATTTCATAGCGGTCTATTGTGGACCCCATTTTTTCAATATGGCGGCCAATGGCATAAAGATACTGATGTAGATTTTTAGTATGTTAATCTCTGGGATATATGATTTGACAGGAATAAAAAAATATTTTGTTTGAATTAATTCTAGCAAAAAACCTATACAGACTACTAACTAATATGGGGTAATTGAGAATGGCGTTTTTGGGGTGGTTGTAAACGTTCAAAATAATAGCAAAAGTCAGCAAAAAACTATTTAACTAAACATTTTAGCAACATCTAAACCAATTTTTGTTTAATTATTTATATAGAATACAAAATTGCTTGTTCATAATTGCCCCCAAGTCTTTGGGGTAGATGGAAACAGATGGGGTAATTGGGAATTGTATTGTTGATGTCTTAAATAGTTATAATTTGCATGTTTTAAAAATGCAACTGCTAGCAGCTGTGGATTTGTTTCCATTGGTCGTAATATTTTTAAATTAATGGAAACCTTTGTGTAAGTAAAAAACTTTCCCTTTAGTAATTTTTGTTCACAATTACCCCAGTTGAGCCTACTATGTTTTCTTAGTTCCTATTGGTTGAAATTACAACCTACGAAAATTCATTGTAGAAAGTCAATTTGGTATACCACAAGTCTTACGAATGCTACAGCTTACTTCGACAAGCGGGTGCTACAAGTTGTAGAAGAGCCATTAAAGCTGAATAAAAACTTTATATGCTAAATAAAACCGGCTCTGTCTCATTTTTACAGTTCCGTCGTCCTAGCTTTTCATTCAACTAGGATATAATGCCATCTTATTTTTACCTTATCTATTTCAAGGTAAAATATGAGGAACACTTAATTTTAGTTTTAAATTTAACCTTCATATTTATTTTAAATCTTCACATTGTACAAGGTGAGGATTTTCAAGACGTTCATATTAGTTAATTTATCATAATTATATCACTATAAAAAGTATACATGTTATATAGTTAAGAAAAGTGTATCTCTATAAATAACTTAACTTGCATTGTAAACATTTTCGTAGATAACCGGCCAAGGAGTTTATGTGATGAGAAAAATTCAAAAGTACATTTAAATTTAAACAAGTTTTGATTACCCTGAATAACAAACGGCGTTTTTTTTTTACATCGAGAAGTTACACCACATTAGTTAAGTTAATTATAAACATGGTATAAAAATGTAAAATAGAATTAAATTGATACTCTAAAACAAGTTTATAAATGATAAAATTACCTTGTAAATGAAACTAAACTCTGGCTCCACAATAACATGTTTGATTAAATGAATGAAACCAATTCTCGAAAAAATGGATACAAATGTATCTATTAGCAGTGTTGCCAACACAAATTATCAAGCAACCACTAAACTTTATCAAAATGATATTTCCCGCTGGATTTGACGTATATAAAGCTAGATTTCCAGAGTAGTCCATTAAATAAGTAGTTTTCGAAAGAAAGTTTTCGAGGGCCTGGATTCACTAAAGGGAGCAAATAGTTGAGCCAGAGCAAGTTTCAAATATGTTCCCAAATCCCTATTCACTAAAAGGAGCACGCGCAATTTGAGAGAAAAGTTGCGCCATTTTTATATTTGCGCCGGAGCAGATTTGCTCCCGTTAGTGAATCCAGGCCCATGAGTTTTGGAAATTGATGGGATAAATAGATCTTGCGGTGCGGTTTTCGAAGTCACATTTTGCGACTAAAATTTTGTGCCGGAATCTTAAAAAACACATAAAAAAAAGTACAAAGAAAAACAGTTATTTGCAAATATCTCCATTCCAATGGAGTTTTCGAAAACTATAGCTTCATACTAAAGTAAAGAGAGATAAGTTCTATTAAATTTTGCTTGCATTTTTTGTGTGTGTGGGATGAATGGTTTCGTCACTAGAGCGCCATAAAGTTGTGTAAATTTAGTACTACGATCGGCTACGTCCTCTGGATAGGTATCCATCAAACACAATGATGGCATTCGCACTAAAGTGTGAATGTACGAATGCAAAGTAGTTATTAGGCCTAGATTATTATTATTAGCACCACGTCTTACCACCCGTTCGGTTTATACGCACTTACGCTAATGTGTAATTGGTAGGGTGATTGTGAGATGAAATGGAGGACCTACAGTTTAACGTGGGATCCGAACCACAGTGGAGGCCTGGCATCCCACACATTCAGAAGTTGTGACTAATACACGTCTTGTCAGAAGTAAAGGAAGAGTTTGGTAATCAGATAAATCTGTGCCGGGATCGAGGATTGAACCCCGGATCCTCAACATAGAAGTCTGACACCTTACCCCTAGACCGCCAGGTCACCAGCAACAAACAAAGAAACAAAAAAAAAAGTCGAATTTTTTAAAATATAGTATATAGTTTTATTATATTTCAAATATTAATAATAATTTATTTTACATATCGTCACCCTAATGAGAAAACCTTGTAACTCCACTTTTACCTGATTTTGACATTTTACTGCTATCTGGTGGAGAATTTTTCAACCTATGCGCTGTGAAAAACTCTATGCTAAAAATAAAATAGAAACACGCTAAAAACCGTTATTCTCAATAATCTCAACTCCAATGTACGAATATCTAATAATGCTAAGCTTGTAACTCCTTTCTTCGCACGTGTTCTCCATTTTGATCAATTATGAGCGATGAAGCTTGTACTGGTATTGTGCTTTTAGCCGTTTATTTGTAATTTCTGTAATTAAGAATGAAACATTATTATTATTATTATTATGGTTTAAAGGCCCATTGACACATAGAGGTCATTAAAGCCTTGAAATATATTAAAAACAAAATAAAATCACCATAGGGGAGAGAGATAATAATTTAACATCTGAGATACTCCATAGAAGTGATCAAATGAGCTCTTAGTATAAATTAAGTGGTACACCTGCTAAAAAAAAAACCCAGAGGTGTATCACTCCAATAAAAAGACAAAACAAACATATTAAAATATAACACGTTAAAATGACACATGTTAAAGTGATAATACGTTAAAAAGACTAAACAACATGTTAAATTGTAATAAAACTGTTAAAACGTAGAAACAAAAGTATTAAAGAATGTTAAAAAGATCTCAATATGAGATAATATCCAATTGAGCCACTTTATAAAAGTGGCTCAAATGGCATTGAAAAGATCCGCCTGGCGTATAAAACGGAGTAAACAAACAACTCCATCCGCGCTATCGCGTAATAAAAAATGTAGGTCACCTTTAAAATCAAGAGCCAGGCGGATAGGGGCATATTTACGACACTCCACCAAAATGTGATACACACTCAGAGGAGCATCGCAAAACTCACACACTGGGGGTGGGTCCCCTCTCAATGAAAACCCATGGGTCAATGATGTATGCCCGACGCGGAGTCTCGTCACGATGACCTCCTCTCTTCTAGACTTTCGTATAGAAGAGGGCCACCGCAACACACCATCCCTGATGGACCGCAGCTTGTTCTGAGCTGGGGTCGAGACCCACTGCTCGTGCCAGGTGAGTAAGACCCCACGCCGAACATAACCCTTAAGGTCTAAAAAAATGACACCCAGACTCGCCCCAGGAGGCAGGCGTGCTGCCTCCTTGGTCGCCTGGTCAGCCAGTTCATTTCCTGAAAGACCGGAATGGCCAGGAATCCAGCAAAAGGCGAGCCGGGTGTTTAATGAATCAATTTTTAAAATTTGTTCGTGAATCATCTGCACGAGAGGATTCCACGAGTAGAGTGTGGACAATGCCACCAGGGCACTCATGGAATCCGTGCAGATGAGAACAGAACGGTGACACGATATGCAAAACATAAAGATTTAAAAATGGCATATAGTTCAGGCGTAAAAACACTGGATTCACCATGTAGAGCAAATTTAAAATTGGATCCTTCCACAACAAAAGCACATCCCACGGAGGCCCCTCATTTTGAGCCATCCGTGTAAATACGTTTAAACCCTCGAAAGCGGGTTGCGAGATGCTCATTAAAGGTCCTCTTGTATAAGAAGTGTGGGGTGGTCGCTTTAGGGAACTTGGCAAGGTCAAATAGGCATTGAGGTAGAAACTCGATCTGGGGATGTGGAGATAGCCTTTGGCAAAACTATCCCACACGTGTCGAAAACCGATAGCATCCTGATCCCAACCGGCCTTGTACTACGCCATTTGGTTTCATACAAGACACGGTTAGGGGGATGAAACACAGGACGATAAGCAACATGCTGCGCCATGCAATGAAGTTTCGACACGTAAGATGCCAGAAGATAGGACCACCGGTAAGAAAGAGGGGGCTCATCGGGGTCGGCACAGATGCTGACGACTGGACTGGTACGAAAGGCAACAGTAACCAGTCGAATGCCAGCATGGTGGACACTATCTAGCATCTTTAACGCCGAGGGTCTAGCTGAGCCATAAACAAAACTGCCGTAATCTAGTTTAGATCTGACCAAGGCCCTATACAGGCGCATCAAGGTTTCCCTATCAGCACCCCAGGACCGACCGCTAACTACTTTGAGCAAATTCAATGCCTTGATACACCTCGCTTTCAGGTCTTTGATGTGGGGGATCCAAGTTAGTTTAAAATCAAATAAAAGTCCCAGGAAACTTACGCTCTCCGAGACTGGTAAAACAACATGGTTAATTAAAATATTGGGGGCTGGCTGTATTCCCTGTAATCTGTGGAAGTGGACGACCGTCGTCTTGGCCGCTGAGAAGGTAAAGCCACTACGCGATGCCCACATCCACATATTGTTGACAGCTAATTGTATCTGATGTTCAGCTCTGTGGAGACTCGATGAACTGCAATAAATTGCGTAGTCATCCACGAAAAGGCATGAACGAACAGGTGAGCGCACGTTGTCTACGATGCTATTTATCGCGATAGCGAATAACGTACAGCTCAAAGGACTGCCGTGGGGCACCCCATTTTCTTGAATAAAATCATCGGATAAGGTGTTGTTTAACTTTACCCGGAAGTGTCTATCTGACATAAAATTAGATATAAAAAAAGGGAGGTTCCCCCGGAACCCCCAATTAAACGGGGTTTTTAAAATGCCGTACCGCCTGGTGGTGTTGTAAGCCTTCTCCAAATCAAAGAAGCCAGCCAAGAGGTGTTGTTTATGGAGTAAAGCGTCACGAGCTGCTGTCTCAAGGCGAACAAGGTGATCCACCGTGGATCGGTTAAGGCGAAAGCCACATTGCATATTCGGATAGTAGATTGCGGGATTCTAAATACCATATAAATCTTTTATTGATCATTTTCTCTAATATTTTGCATACACAACTAGTTAATGCATTAGGTCTATAACTAGTTGGCTCTAATTTATACTTGCCACTTTTATATATAGGGATAACGGTTGCTTGCCTCCACAGTGTTGGGAATTGACAAGATTCCCAAACACAATTGTAGAGATCTAAGAGGAACGCCCGTCCGGCAGGGGGCAGTTGACGCAACATTTCGTAGTGGATATCATCCGGGCCAGAAGCTGTGTTGCACGCCTGGGACAGGGGATAGATAAGTTCCTCTTTAGTAAAGGGGGAGTTATAATCCTCCCCCCGACTTTGGCCTAAAATCAATAGCATGGTGCTCGACGTTCCGCTTATGCACCGCGAAATCGTTAGTGTAGCTCGCAGTGCTAGAAATAGCGGCGAACATCAAGCCCAATACATTGACAACCTCCACAGGGGAGGAGACAAGTGAACTGTTAGACATGAGGGCAGGTATACTATTAATGGATTTTTTGTTACCACTTAATTTACGTATATTGTCCCAAACTTTAGTTGTGGGAGTGGTAATTGTAAGGGTAGAAATAAACTGTCTCCAAGACTCTCTTCTGATTTCTCGAATAACACGGCGAGCCCGAGCACGTAGAATCCGGAATGTTTCCAGATTCTCCAAAGTTGGACGTCGATGAAAGAGGCGTAGGGTCCTTAGACGATCAGAAACAGCCAACCGACACTCCCCGTTCCACCAGGGAACAGGGCGGTGGCGCGGATTTGACGAGGATTTAGGGATGGAAGCACTCGCCGCCGCGATGACCGTCGAAGTAAAATGCCCAGCCTTAACATCGACGTCAGGATGTTGGGATTCACCAAATACAGTGAGCTCGCGGAATCTATCCCAGTCAGCACGTTTTAGCACACATTGGGGTATCCGCGCTGTACTGGGAGGATCTTCAAGTGGTGAGAGCAGAATGGGATAATGATCATTGCCACATAGGCCCGAGTGGACCTCCCAAAGGAAGTGGGCAGCGATCCCGGGACTACAAAAGGTTAGGTCGATGGCAGAGGATACACCATTAAAGGTAGAGAAGTTTGTCTGGGTCCCGGTGTTCATTAACACCAGGTTTCCCGAGACAAGAATATCCTCTACCATCCTCCCACGTGCGTCAGTAATATTGGACCCCCACACCAGGTTATGCGCATTAAAGTCCCCCAA
>CABFVZ010001678.1:126061-146838 GCA_902151445.1 Timema monikensis | reverse complement strand
ACCATTGTTGATTCCGCTTGCTCCATCGGAATATCCGTGAATATCTCCAATCACCCGATGTTTTGAAGTAGGTTCCTCTAGTCTCCGTCAGGGGTCGGATACATAATTGTCTTCTAGTTGATGTTGATAGTTCTTGGTTCATTTCACGCTAGTACAGTCGGAATGCCGGGTCGCTTTGTTGACCCACTGGATCTCCCTTGACCCACTCGCCAGTCTAGGATTCCAGGTGCCGGCCAGCCTTGCAGGATTCTATTGTGAGCAGATTAGAATTGTAAGTACACGAACAAATTAATACTTAGAATTGGATTGAGTAATAAATATATTGTCCAGCATTGTTTCTATTATGTCTTCTTAGCCTACAAGAACTACAACAGAGAAAAATACTATTGTAGGGATCCTAATTGAGTTGAATTTATTGGAGCGGGTAGTAAGATTGTTGTCCAGTTGTAACATTATACCACGTAATGTTACAGATCTCTAATCACGTCAGTATGGGGCGGGGTCCAGTTGTAACATTATACCATGTAATGTTACAGAAGAAAAAGGTAAGGATAGATAAAGCGAAGGGGGAAGAGTGAAAAAAAAGGTGGAAAGTGAAGGAAGAAGAAAATGATGTGAATGGAGAGATATAGGATAGGTTTGTCCTGCACGAGGTACGTCCTGCAGAGAAGCCTCCCCTTTTAGTCGCCTCTTACGACAAGCAGGGGTTAATGCGGGACTATTCTAAACCCCGTCCCGCAGGGGGGAAGAATGAAACCTTCATATTTCTGTGATCGAGTATCACCACCTCGCTTCTCTTTAAGTGATTCACCTTTAATGTAATGCGTTTTGCAAATGTTTTGAACTCTAGTTTTGGAGACACTACTCAAAATTCCTAAAAATGTATTTTGACATACAGGAACTTTTGATGGTGTTACCGGGCGAGGAGTAGCTTTTTTTTAATGTAGTATAAAATAGAAATGCATTTTCTTGAACTGCCATCTTTGGCAACACAATTTTTTCTGGGAGCAGTGGCACTACAATATTTCAAAATCAGGTTGTCTTGATATATCTTGTCAGGATGTTTGAAGACAATCTGATGAAAATGATTCACATCCCTTGCTGTGAGAGTTGCACACTTGAAGGCCTGAGTATTGTGCCTACAGGTTGGCAATCTTGTTAACATCTTTGGCTCGTTTCTAAACCAAAAAATAGGACAATATTATTTCATTTATGCTTTAAAATAACCAAAGAACTACAATCAATAGAAATTTAATGTGTTTAATTCAATTGACGTTATGTTAGCTGTGCAATATTTTTTAAACATAGGCCTATAACCTCCACATGTCAACGTAATAACAGTATTGATAATTAGGTATTCTATATGTAGCTACATTGTTAAAGCATATTATTAATATATTTGAATAGATATATCTCTTTCAATGAATGTTAATAAAGATTAATGTTGACTTGTGAGATTTAAATCAGAGGAAGTAAATCAGGACACCCTACATTGCAATCTTGGCTTAAGTTTTATTCCAGTTTGTTGGATCCCAACTCCGTTTCCTTCCTTTTCCAGTAGCTGCTTTTCCAACAATACTTTCCTCCGTTTTATTCAAATGAAACTATATTTTAAACGTTAGATTAACCTTAGAAACACAAAGTTACACAAGTACTTTACAGTAGATTACTTTAACCAACAGCTGGAGTAGGTAGCATTGGAGAAGACTTATTTTGGAAAAGAGACTACTCTTAAACTCACAGCCATGTTTCTCACGTTCTAGTTCTGAGCAAATACGGCATTTTAGCTTCCGAGGGCAGTGTATTGGTATGCATATTTAAAGCATTTTTATCGTCTCGTTGCTTTAAAGTTACGATAATCTATTTTTAAATTACCAATAGTTACAATAACCCCTACAATATACAAGATCTAACATTAAGTGTCGAATTGTACTGAATGCAGACTTTATATAATGCAAGAATACAGTGGTTACTTTTAAATGTTACCGCTATACAACGCATCTCCGTTAAAGTAAATGGTCTTAAATAGCTTTCGTATAGCAACGATGCATTTTCTTTGGATAAATCATGACGCCACAATGCAAACTTGACTATGGTCAGATTTGGTTTCCTATGGATAACTATTTTCAATGCTATGACTAACAAGAATAATACATTCGTACTCAGGATATTAAAAAAAAACATTAAAGATAGCCATAGATGATTATAAAATAATTTATATTTTCCCGGTGTTACTTGACTTGATTCTTAATTAAAGACTGTTATAAACTTAGCCAAATAAATTATATTTAAAAGTAACTATCCGTTAAATTGTGCCTTCTGCTTTATTTCTCACTTTTCTGAACGATGTTTCAGGATAGTCGGCCATTTTATGTCCAAACGCATTTTGATTTGAGTAATAGTGTGTATTAATTTTACCAAACATTTATCAAATGGGAGGGTTAATTTTTTTTATATATAAATCTACCATTTTTGTTTTAAAAGAGGAACTAAGTCATTCCCTTTAATTAGGTCAAGATGTATTAATGTAAAATACACAACGAAGTTATCTTGAAACCTGCTGTCAAGAGAACAGTTGGTGTGGATATTGACGTACGAGTAGAAGTTCGCCGGTACTGTCCGACTAAACTCTAATAAAAACAAATGTCGATTTTAAGAGTTTTATTTTCTCTAATAGCATTAATTCATTTCGTTTATGGAATTTATTATAACATAGCGATTCTTAAGGCCCCTGAAGAAATGCGCACATCTGGAGGAATTTTCAAATACTTAACCTTTTGGAATATGGTAAGACACATTAATTGTATTAATTTATCTATGGAAACAAATATAACAGTTTCTAAAATAGCTCAAGTAAAGTAATATAATGTCAGGTATGTACGTGAGTCACGTCATAGGGCTAGTATATTCCTATTCTGTACACTATTATAAAACTGTATCGAACGAGTTTTATTAGCTAAATACATTGTATATTATTTAATTGAAATTTATCAAGCACAATATAAATATTAGTGAAAAAATTAATTCCCATATAATTGTTGAAATTCACGTTCAAGTTCTAAGAATTAAAGTAATAATTTAACGAAAGTGTTGGTCGCATAATAAGTGTCAAACACCGCAGCCCATTTTAATTCACGTTATAACTAATATCAAGAGCTTTTTTTTTTTATGAGACAGATCTCAAAACATTTCAAGGTGAACGTGTTACGAAACATCATGATAGTGACGAAGTAGCCGATTAAAATCCTCGTGAAATAACTCAACACAAACAGCTTTAGACACTGGCGTGTAAAATCGATAAAAGTGGAGTTGCGATTAAAAGCTCTCATTCCGTTCTGCACATTGATCTTGGGTTTAACTTGTGACTAGGTCATGTTCCAACTACTTCGTCTAGAATGCCATACATACATATTTCATCGATCCGCACCGGTGGGTTCGCTGGGTTCTTGTTAGTCGCTGAAGCGGAGATCAGGGCTTGAATCCCGGCCGGGTGAAGTGAGATATGTATTTTACCCAACGGTTTCCCACTCTCTTTCTATGGAAATATGGGTACATTTCCTCGAAAACTCTAATCTGCATTATTAGTATAACTATGCTTTGAGTCCAGTTAAGTAGTAAGAAGAAGTACACATAGGTGCGAGTATATTATTATCCATCTTAAGATGATCGTGGATTTAATAGGCTAGTGTATTTGGTTTTAAGACTAAAACATAATTAATATAGCATCACCTAAAATAATAAAATGAATAGTTTGTAAGTCTGTTTGCTAGGAACGTTGAGAGATATCCATTGAAAGTAGAGATTCTAATTGTAACTTCTTTTGTTATATAAATGTTTACTGTGGTGTCTTGTTTTATTCCAAGCTAAGACTTGATTTATTTGACCTCTACCCCATTTTTTATTCAGAAAGGTCATTTGTATCGATAGAGGGAACAAACTAGAGGCCCTGAGATGAAAATCAAAGTTTTGAAGAGTACCCAAAATGTTTGACGAATATTGAGCTAACCAAACATTTTTTTTTAAAGTGTATTTTTCAAATAGTTTTTTTTTGGAGGGGGGAGAGGTGGATATTACACCCTACACCCCACATGAAGCCATTGGGCCGGCGTTGAGGAGGCATGGTGTGCCTAACGTGATTGTGCGCCTGGTTGCTGTAGCGTACGCAAATACTAGGACGGTTATCAGGCACCCCAAGGGGGATGTTGAGGTCTTGTTGAGGCGTGGGGTGAAGCAGGGTGACCCCCTGTCACCTCTATTATTTAATATGGTGCTCGACGGATTGATTGAGGAGCTGGAGGCTACCGCCGGATATAAAGTGGGGGATGTGAATGTATCCTGTATGGCGTTTGCCGATGATTTATTTATCTTCGCTGAAGATGTTGGCAAGGGGCAGACGCTTATGGACAAAACGATTGAATATTTAGGTAGCCTCAAGATGCGTATATCGGTGCCGAAGAGCTCTGTATTCGGCATACGAGTATTAAAGGATACATGGGGGTTGTATAACCCTAGGATTGAGGTGCAGGGGGTAGACCTGCGGTGTGTGAGAGCTGATGAGGCGTTACGGTATCTGGGCATCGGTTTCTCGCTGTGGTCGGGGATCGATGCCCGGGTAATGGTAGAGAACCTGACGGACGTAATGGGGAGGGTCGAAGGTGCCCCCCTTAAGCCTCATCAGAAGCTTAAACTTGTCAATACTTACATAGTGCCACACTATTTATACCAATTAGTGGTGGCCGGCCCTCTCAAAATGTGTTGAAGATGGTGGATGATGTTGTTAGAAACTCTGTTAAGAAAATGCTACACTTGCCTAGCTCGATTACCAATGGAGTAATTTACTGTAGCAACAAAAACGGTGGCTTGGGGTGCCAAAGGTTAGCTGAGCTGGTGCCAAGAGTGGCCCTAGGGGCGGGCCTTAAGCTCTTGGAGGCTGACGATCCATTAGTCAGAGGAATTAATGGGAGTATGGATATGGTTGTACAGCTCAAGAACATGGCTAGGAATATCAGAATTGTTTATCCTTACACGGCAAATGACTTGAAACGATACAAAGAGAGTTGCCGGAGAAAAGAGCTGAATAATTGGGCTGAGCAGAGAGCCCAGGGAAGAGCGGTCCGGGCTCTTGAGAATGATAAGGTTGGGAATGCCTTTCTCAAAGACCCCACGTTATTGCGGCCGTGCAGGTTCATTACGGCCCTCCAGTTACGTACAAATACTGGGGGGGACAGGTCTAGCCTGCATCGAGCCGTTCCTCAACAAGACCTGTTGTGCCGAAAATGTCGGGCCAGTAGGGAGACGCTGGCCCACATTCTAGGCGAATGTACTTACACGAAAGCGCCTAGGATACGGCGTCATAACGAAATAAGGGACCTCATTGAAGATCGCATCCTGAGAGAGGGACAGGATGCTGAGGTCACTAAGGAGCCGGAGGTCGAGAGTCCCAATGGGGGGAAACTCAAACCTGACCTGGTCGTGAAAAGCCAGGGAAGGGTCTTCGTGGTCGACGTCACGGTCCGCCACGAAGATGGGGAGTACCTCCAAAGGGCTAGGGCTGAAAAGATTAGTAAATATACGCCCTTGCTTCCAAGACTGAGCGAGCAGTTTGGAGCAACATGCCCCGGCGCAGTTCTCCCGGTCGTGGTGGGAACGCGGGGAGCGATGCCACTCCCCACAATCAAATGTCTAAAGAAGCTGGGGATCACAGACCCAGGCTGTCTAAAGACAATGGCATTGATAGCTCTTCGAAGCTCCATCGAGATGTATCATGCGTTCTTGGATTACGACGGGAGGCTGTTTTAGTACCGGCAGCACCACCTTAATATTCCGTGCTGGCTATATTTGCTTGTAAGACCAGACGGATTTTTATCGTTCTATTTTTATTCTTATTTTCCTCCTTTTTAATCTCTGGCTATATTTGTTTGTAAGTCCAGGTTATTTTATTACGGGGCATCACTGGCTATATTTGCTTGTAAGTCCAGGATGTCCCGGTTTTATTATGTCCCCCTTTACAGGACTTCTTTTATTCCTCCTCTTTTGGGAGTTTTAGTATTTTAATGCACCTCCCCTTTACAGGGGTGCAGTTCTTTTATTCTACCCTTTTTATCCCTTTTCTTTTATTATTATCTCTTTTACTTCTCTTATTTTACTCTTATTTTCTACATTAGTGCTAAGGTGGTGCGAGTCCTACCTGGAACATCACCAGGAGGGCGGCGGTTCGCTTTGCGAGTGGGCGCCTCCACGAGGCTTTCCCTGGTAACATGCTTGCATGGCTAAGACCCATCTCCTACGGGAGGCCGCTTGCTAATTTTCCCCCCCTCGAGAAGAGTTCCGGCAGTGGTTGGCCGGCGCTAGGGGACATGAATATTCTTTTCGCTAATTTAAAGGATCAAGAGGAGAAATGTTGGTAATCCTCTGGATCAATGCTTGCCAATGTGAGTGCAGCCGAGACTCCGCGGCTATACAAATTAGGAGGAAGTTGAAGTGCATGCATTTCTAGTTTTAGCCGACTGAGATTCGACCCTCAACCTCCCCATAATAGGTAATCCAGTATATTGTGAGCCTAACGTCTTAAACCATATGACCGCAAGTGAGGAGAAGAAAATAGCATGTAGGCATATATATATAATTATTTTAAAAATGTGTCTATAGCATTGACCAAAAAGTACGAGAATTTCTTTGTGAAGCTTTGTTGGAACGATTCCTGGAATTGTAAATGTATACCTTTGTTTAAATCACCTTTAAATAAAATATGTAATAGGCCTAGTTATTTTAAATTAATAGGTGCCAATGATTAAGAGCTCACCTCACGACCGATTAACCGGAATGTCAAATACAAGAGTACGCTCGAAGCAAGAAACTTATCTAAGTGCAGTTTTCTGCATTTGTCATTTGATAACAACCAAATCGAGATTAGTTTAATGGATATTTATCATTTAAAAAAATATTTTTCAATTTTGAACAAATTTTGTTCCTAGGCACTGTTTGACAAATTGGAAATTCTCATTTCCCCATGAATCTGAATTTGAAGGTACTTTATATTAGCAGGAATATCCTATTTAATCATATAACCGCAACTATTTGAGATTAAAATTAATTTATCATTGTAAAGTTGTAGTACTATTAAATATAAACATATTTTATTTACAATATAATTTTATAAAACAGAGTTTTTAAGCTATAAGCAAATTATATATATATATATATACGGCAATGTTGTATTTCATCCTTTCCGTAGGAAATTTATAGAATAACCAGTCATTATATATTACATAGAACAATAGCTAACCTAACCTTACCATAACTACCCTATTCTAAAATAACCTAGCCTGAACAACTCAAATCCTAGGAATTAGGCGAACCTGAAAGAAAACGGTGCAATGCTTACATAGAGCTGGATAAAAGAAATGATAATCTATTACGGAAATTAAAAAAGACAAAGAACTTGAAAATAAGTATGAAATACAACAACAAAACTAGTTTATTTCATACTCTGTTAGAACCACTCTGGCATTATATAGAAAGCCTAGGCATTTTATAGAACGCCTGGATTTCACACACTGCAGATGACATGTATATTTAAAAAAATTAATCGGGTCTTTAAAATAAGAAATTGAGATTTATGCTCCTTGGTGGACATATATGTGCCTCTTTTCTCAACGTCTCTGTAACTGTCTATATTATTTAATTACGGCTCTTTGTGGGAGTGATTCTGCAACATTGTATTATTTAGTTTCACAAATCAGAGTTTTAATTAAATGTTTATATAAGAGAGAACGTTTATACGGTACACCGTACCATTTATTTACATTTATTAAGGGAGAAAGAAGAGCCTATAAAATATATAACAACATAAAACTAGGTATGCCAAATAATATTAATCAAAAGAGTTTGCGCAAGGCCTTAGACTTATACCAAGGCAAACATTCTAGTAGGTAAAAATAAATGTTTGTTGACCTTGAAAATTGTCTTAAGACTGGCCAGTTTCAATTCAATCATTTTGCTTTTACAAACAAGTCAACTAATGGCTACATGACTTGATGATAATACAAGAAAAGATGTATTCAACAAAAGCTATATAACACGGTTATCTTCGAATCCATTTATTTTAATTGGTAGTTTATTAAATAGTTCAGTATAGTCAAATTTAATTTAATACAGCAAAACTTAGAGATGAATATTCCATTGGTTACAAAAGTAAATAAATGTAATTTGAAACTTTGCAGCATTACCATTTTTGTAAAAAATTATTTACTACTAGCCGTTGCCCGCGACTTCGTTCGCGTTTTCACTTTTTATTTTTAAATGACTCGCGTGCCACCAATGGTAAAATCCAGAAACTAAGGGTAAAATTACTTAGGTTTTTTTTTAATCCGGCCTTATTCCTTGTCTACATCATAAAGGGAACCTCTGTGCAAAATTTAAGCTTTCTAGGTCCAAGGGCTTGGGATGGGTGTTGATGAGTCAAGGCTTTATATATAGAGAGAGAGAGAAGAAAGATTATCAAAACCAATAAATAGTGCCACGACTAACAACGTCTTGTCTAAATTTAAGATTTTAATTTTCTTAAAAATATACACTGAGAGAAAGCACGAGAACAAATCGTGACTGAGTAAAATCATTAGTCGAAAAGACGGGGAAAAAATATTGTTATCTATACTTATAAAATAACATGTCCTGATTGACTGACTGACTGACTGACTGAGTGACTGATTCATCATCGCCGAGTGCAAACTATCGAGGCTACAAGCATGAAATTCGGACTGTATATTCATTTTGTTATGTAGGCACCCACTAAGAAAGGATTTTAGAAAATTCCACCCCAAAGGGGTCAAAATAGGGGATGATAATATGTATGATAATATGTATGAAAGTCCGTCATTTTGAAAGTTACATAAACAAAATTTTGTATTTCGGTTATTGACGTAAAACAAATAAATACGTGTTTCAGGAATTTTGGAAATTTTATTTAATAAGGGATGAAAAAGGGGGTGAAAGTTTGTATCGGACTTGCATTATTTTTGATCTGAGGTCAAGTTATGGTCATCAACGTAACGTAATATTTTAAATTAATCTGTAAATACATATGTATATTTTCGTATTTGTATATAATCAACTTCCACGCGAGCAAAGCCGCGGGCAACAGCTATCTAGTCTTATATATATCTGTATTGAGGTTCTTTTGCTTAAGAAAAGGGATATAAGTCCGAACTTCAACATATTGTGCTCTTTGAACTAAGCATCCAAACAATATCATTCATCGAAGGTCGGTGTTTTACAGAAAAAAAATTGTACAAGTTTTATTGTCCTCTTTTCCCAATATATTAACTTAATTTTTTTTTCTATATGGGTAACGACATTACATAATTAGGCCCAATCTTACAATGTCATGTTTTTTCTTTTCGTTAGGGCTTAACATAAGGTTAAGCGATAACGACCACAACTTTGGGTTTTACAATGTTCTGTTAAAGTGCTCGTAAAGTTAATGCGAGGTCTACCTTCTGGTTAACATTTAAACGTACAAATTAACTTCCAAACATTCCGACATATTGTTTTATGGCAATTGTTTTTATTCAAGTGAGGTTAAATTATTATTTTTAGAAAACTTTGGACAGTTATTTATGGATTCCCTTGCTTTTAATATTGCCCACCTGTAATTAAATATATGTTTCACCAATGATCACCTAATCATAGATTTGAGGTGCTAAAATAGTAACTTTCAATAAATTCAGTGTGTATCGCTTTGGTGTACATGGTACGGCGTCAGCCTTCTAATAAAACTACAACTTTTTTTAAAAGAACAAATAACTCCCAGTTTAACACAGAGATGATAAAAAATATGTTAATTAATAATAATAATAATAATAATATTAGCACCACGTCTTACTACCCGTTCGGGTTATACGCTTTAAGTACTAACTACGCTAATGGATTAGAAATTGGGATGGTTGAATTAGAGTAAGTGAACCCGCATTTGCGTGGAGTGAGAGTGGAAAAACATTTAAGACTAACCACCCCCAGTTCACCCGACCGAGATTCGAACCTCGATCTCCCCGTCCTCAGCAGTCGAGCTCTACACGTCTAGCACGTTAGCCAACTACGCCACCGAGGCGGGTGAATTTTTTTTTATGTTAAATTTATTCCTTCTATTTAATATAGCTGTTTAATTTGGGATGCCAATGTTTCTTTTGGACAAGTTTTTACAGGGTGATTCGTAAGTCGTCGTACGACGCGGGGAAGAGGTTTTTAATTCCTGGTATTGACTTTTATTACAACTATTTTGGCTTAGCCCTAAATGCTCTTCTTTCCTATTCAAAATATGTAACTTATTTTCAATCCTTTCACTTCGTGATTCGGAGTGTTCATTTCTTGTTGTAAATAGTCAATAGTAATTAACAATAGTTGTAAGACTACCTATGGTTTTATCGTCTTGCAAGTTATTACATGTAGGCCTGCAGGGCTGATATGGACGTGTTTTTTTCTTCACTTTCTCTTCTCCAGTACACGACCTCTAATGTTTATATATTTAATTATATTAAAGTTTAAAAAATAGCGTTAAAACAGTGTAGGTGTATCCGTATTTATTTGCATAGAAACAAGCATTATATATCATAAACTTATAAGACTGTATGAATATGATTATCGAATAACATGACGTGTTATAAACAACATAAACATGTATTATATTTTAATATGTTTTCCTAACAACTCCATAACTTCACAGACAGTTAAATAGTTACTTACAATCTATTGGTTCAAATTAAGCCAATCAAAAGCTTTGTAACAAATCTAGTGCTCCGAGAAGCTTAATGATAACTTATGGACGGCACCCGTCAGTAACTTAACGAGAAAATCAAAATAGTATTGTAAAACGCAACGCCAAGTTTAACCAACGGTTAGATTTTACGAACGGTAAAGTTACGAGGACTTTAGCGTGACATTGTAATATTGGGCCTAGATGAACAAATAATTTGGGCGCCATCATTATTTCAGCCGCACCTTAAAGTGATGGAAAGATATTCTTTAAATTTATTTAACATGTATACATACGTCTGTTGGCTTGAGTGAGGGAGGTAAGGGTTTGAAGCTGGACACTGATGGGCCAATATTAAAACCTGTAACTCTCCGTTTTGACGATTTGTATGAAAGACGGAACACTGCACGAGGTTATTTTATTTGAGTTATTTAACGTACGCTTACTCAACCGACTGATTACAATAATTTCTTTGAGCGAGGACGAAAGGGCCTAACAAATTTGCCGGGAAAGGTATTTTCACATACCTTCCAAGTTGTGCTATGGATTTTTATCGCTCAAGAAAAATCCGTCAACACCGGCTGGGTTTGAACCCACGAACATCGAGTCCCAAAGACCACCGAGGACGACCTGGAAAAGGTTGTAAGTCTACCGAGACCGTACCTATCTTAACACGTTTAGAAGATTGTCTATATGTGAGGATCGAGGCAAAAACATAACCCTCATTTGAGGAAAAATTGTTCTTCTCTCAGTCAAAACCTTTAGAGGCGCTATTGTCGACAAACTTTTTTTTATGGTTTGATTTGCGGATTTTATAGAAGTTTACCTAGTGAATATGCGCGTATAACTTGAAAAAGTAGTAAAACGCGGTGCTAAAACAAACTAGTGAATACATCACATCTAAAGATGCGTTGTCCAAGCAACTACAGTTACCTGTGACTGAGGCTGTAGTCGCAGTCTTCACTCATGAGCAATTTGAGTTTGGTCTGCGACACAAGACGGTGATTGCACTTGTTACAGCACTGGTGGAGCGATAAGTGCTTACGGCTAGAGCCACATCGACATTGCGTAATTGATAGAGTTCTTTGTATTCATATTTTTTTTTAAATATATTTAAACAACAAAAACTGGAGGTGCTAATGACCCACCTGCGAATGTAGTGCTGTGTGAGTTAGTATACCAACATCAATGTGTATAGGATTTAGCCCTAAAACATCCGAAGTACAAGGACATGCATACATGTGTTAACGTTTTGTATTTTCCTTCTGCTATACAACCACATGAAAATTATTCAGTCACCTTCTTCCTCACTGAAAATATTCAAAAAGGTTCTATCACTCGGGTCACCTATACTCTCGTCAATTTCGAAATTTACTGACGACTGCAGCTGGAGTCGAGTCTTGGAAAACACCCCATGCCAGCTCCGCGTCAAGGGGGAGGGGGCAAAGAGGGGCAATTGCCCCCGGGTCTCACATTCCAGGGAGACACATTTCTCCTAAAAATTATTAAATAAATTACAGTTATTATTCTAAATTTAGCATCAAATAGTTTACAGATAATTAACAGCAATAAGTATTTGCTTGGTGATAGGATTCCAACCCAGGTTCCTGAAAACCCTAATTTTTATGTAATTTAAGATTTATGTTATTCGAGTCATGTACTGCAGTACAGTGTAAAACGTCACCATTGTGCTACCGCTGTCGGTCTAAATACTAACAGGGCAATGGTAAAAAGAGGAATTTTACTTCTATTATCTTAATTTGTTTGCATTTTATTACAGTCATTTAATGGGTTAATCAATATTCTATAAAGGGTGACCTGGTGGTCTAGGGGTAAGGTGTCGGACTTCTGTGCTGGCGGCCGGGGTTCAATCCTCGGTCCCGGCACAGATTTATCTGATTTCCAAACCATTCCTACACCTCTGACAAGACATCTTGTGAATGTGTGGAATGCCAGGTCACCACCGTGGTTCGGATTCCACGTTAAACTGTAGGTGCTTCATTTCATCTCACAATCACCCTACCATTACACATTAGCGTAAGTGCGTATAACCTGAACAGGTAGTAAGACGCGGTGCTAATAATGATAGTAATAATAATAATAATAATAATAATAATAATAATAATATTCTATAAAACATGAGAAATTATTAAGTAACGTAAGTACAGAGTACGTATCAATATATTAAAACGGCTTGATGCTAAAACTGAAAAACTGCCCTAGAAAAGGAGGCCCTCAGATTTTTATTTTTGCCGCGGTCCCCATATTTTCTTAAAACGGCCCTGCCCCACGAGACTGACGCAAGCGGCTAGAGTCGCCATGTCCTGTTGCTAGTTACATTTAAGAGAATGCAAGCTAATAATGTAAATTACAATTTTCTTTTTATAAATGCCACCATATCGAGTTTGGGCATTTTAAAAAAAATATTGGGTACAAGGGAGTTGCACGGAAATTCTGACGTTTGAAGGGTGGTGTGGTCTCAAAAAGGTTTGGGAACCCCTGACCTAGATCCACCACAGGATATACGTGTAGTGAACATGATTTTTCTTATTTAGAGATATTCGTGTAGTGAACATATCTTGAATTTGTTTAGTGATGTGAGTGTAATGAACATGATTTTAATTTGTTTAGTTCTATATTGTGAAAATGTATTGAACATAATTTTAATAAACTTGATTGTAGAACTTTATGTGTGGTGAACATTATTATAATTATTATTATTAGCACCGCGTCTTACTACCCGTTCGGGTTATACGCACTTACGCTAATGTGTAATGGTAGGGTGATTGCGAGATGAAATGGAGGAACAACAGTTTAACGTGGAATCCGAACCACGGGAGGCCTGGCATTCCCCACATTCACAAGATGACTTGTCAGAGGTGATGGAAGGGTTTGGTAATCAGATAAATCTGTGCCGGGACCCGGCCGCCAGCACAGAAGTCCGACACGTTACCCCTAGACCGCAAGGTCACCTATGTGGTGAACATGATTTACTTTTATTTTGTGATATACGTGTATTGAACATCATTTTTCTAAACTTTGTAGTATGTGTGTAGTGAACATAATATTTTTTTGTGTTGTGATATAATATATAATATAAATTTATTTTAACATGTGATAAACCTTTTTTGAACATTATTTTCCTAAGCGTTGTGGTATGTGTGTAGTGAACATGATTTCCGGTGTGTTTGGATTTATGTATAATACACATAGGTTTCCTAAATTTTGTAATATACGTGTAATAAACGCGATTTTACTTTGTGTTGTTATAAAGGCCCTACATATTATGGCCATGATTTACCTTTATTTGGTGATCTAACCTACGTATAGGGAACATAATTATCCTAAACTTTGTGGTATACGTGTAGTGAACATGATTTTCCTTTATTTTGTGATCTAGGCCTACGTATATTGAACAGAATTTTTCTAGGCTTTGTGATAGACGTGTAGTGTTTCAATTCCCGACTGTGATTTGAAAATCAATGTTCCCGTCATCAGCAGGACACGACGATGATAACACGAAAATGAAGTCTTAGACTAGTGTTGTCCTCCAGGGGGTATATTTGGTTTTGTGAGATGGTAAATAATTGTAAGGGAGTATGGCAGCGTATGGGTTTTTATTGATATTGCAGGAATAATTTTATGCTAATAAATACAGACAATAAAATATTTTAAAAAAAAGGGTCTTACATTAAATACTGTAATTATGTTCTATAACTTTATGATAAATTCCTTATGCTTATAACCATTTAACATAAGTTGTGTTTTAACGTGTGTTTTATTTAAAGAATTATAAATTATGACACGTAAAAGGTGCATTTATTTTGTCATCATGTTTTTTTCAAACGAGGGAATAGTGACCATTTGGCAATATAGTATATCTACGAGGTTATTATTATTGATTTCAGTATGCATATTAAACTTAAATTGGGGGTGGGGGCTGTAGCAGCACCAAATTATCAGAAAGGGGCAGTAGGCTAAAAACAAGGTTGGGAATTACTGCCTTGAACCATGCAGATAATGAAGTTCCTTTATCAGATGCGTACACGTATAGTGGGCATTGCCTACCTTTATTAGGTGTACAGTGTACACTTATATATAAATATAAAAATCGAAATAAGTCAAAACACAAGCCTAATATTTCGTAATTATTTTGTGGGTATAACTAATAAGTAATTTTAAAGTTCACGCTTACCTTCACCATCTTATCTAATATTATTGATAAAGACAGGTTATAAAATTGTCATATGATAGTTTTAACTAGAAATCAAAATATTGTACCACCAATAGCTAAACGTTCTATACAATTAAAATTTTCACCACCACTTACGGGTGACCTGGCGGTCTAGGGGTAAGGTGTCAGACTTCTGTGCTGGCGACCGGGGTTCAATCCTCGGTCCCGGCACAGATTTATCTGATTACCAAACCCTTCCTTCACCTCTGACAAGACATCTTGTGAATGTGAGGAATGCCAGGTCACCACCGTGGTTCGGATTCCACGTTAAACTGTAGGTCCTTCATTTCATCTCACAATCACCCTACCATTACACATTAGCGTAAGTGCGTATAACCCGAACGGGTAGTAAGACGCGGTGCTAATAATAAACCACCACTTACCTTTAAAATTGGAAAGAAAGGTAATTGTTATGCAACTGTAACACATTTAGGTGCTGCTAGTTTTGCCTTTAAATAATAATTTAATTTCCTAATAATACAATAATCACACTAAAGGGGAAGAAAGGGGAAATTATCAATCAGAGGTATTATACCCTCATTTGTGTGAAGGTAGAGTGAAAAATAATCGAAGGAAAACAATCTCAGAGCACACGACGGGAATTCCAACCCCGACCTACCCACCCCACCTGTAAATTTGACTAGATGAGAGAAATGATTTTGTTCACGACCCCACTGGAGAGGGCTATTATTTTTTTTAGTCGTGGTTTTATAAGAAGTTTATACAAAATATTAAGAGTTCAAGCTACTGTCAGACTGTGATTTGCACAAAAGGTCGAATGATCTAAGGCATCACACTAACAATAGAATTGGTTGCCAATGACGTGTAGATTAGGATTCGAATCCTGGTCTGGTTTATAGAGGGGGTTTTGTCCTGAATAGATGATTTCCACTCACTCTTCACGTTAATGCGGGTACAATTCCTTTAAAATTAAACCTTTCTTTCCCTAACACATTAGCGTATTAATGAGTGGATATGCAAATATCCATAGCAGGTAGTTTTATGGTTGTGGAAATTAACCTAAAAAATACAATATTTTGATAAAAAGCTAAAAAATAAATTTATAAGCACCAAATTAATTTATGTACCTGAATGTAAGTACCTAATTATTTTATGTACATGAATGTAAATCATGATTTAAAACAAGAGCAGCATTATTAGCATCTTGAAATAGTAATATTCTTATTTATTTTAAATAACTCAATCACTGTCTAAATTTGGAAGTAGATTGGTTGTGTGTCAATCAAGTCAGTGGCCTGTTTTGAAATGTAAGCCAAAAGAGTGTCAAAGCTATCGCTTTTACTAGTGAATGAATCATTCCGGCCTTGAATGACAAGTCTTTCGTCCTTCTTCTTTCACTTATCTGTTACGAACTCAGAGAAAGAAAGATAAGAGAAGAGGTGATTTTTTTTTTTACGTGAATACGTCTTTAAATTTGCTACCATACGGGGGTAATCCAAAAAACCTAATGGTAACAAAATCGGGGGATACAGTTTGGCGTTGTAGTTTCGAATCTATCCTCTACATCCAAAATTAAATTATACCACTGGATAGCTAAAGAATCAAAGAATGCATTACGATACGCGAGAACAGTGACGCATCGCGCGCGGTGGAGGGGAGAGCGCCGCCATTTTGAGGTTATTTTGCTGCGTATCGAGATTTGCAATTAGTATAACTTTTGACTCGGAGAAGCTACGATGTTCGTTTGAGTTTTAATCGTCAGCTGTCGTCAAAATCTATCGATTGTATATAGAACATTAGTTTAAAGTAGTGACAGTGAATATAATAAGGTGTTAGAATAAAAAAATATTATCAAAAATCTATCTTATCATTAATAAAGTTATATTGTAACAAAATAATTATTTGTTTCCTTGCTTTTATCCTAAATACATAAATAAAAATATTGTATTTAAAAAAATATATATAACCCGTTACATAAACGTATTCACGCACAACAAACACACGGCCGTGTCCATGACACAGCCACACCCCATTTTTGTTTTACTTCCAAAAGATGACGAAGTATTTCTACCTGCCCATGTAGCACCCTTAAGTCTAAACAAACGTATAGGATGAGTAGGGAAACTTTGGAAGATTTTGATTGAACGACTCGTAGGTCCAACTATCAAGATGCAGAATACATACTAATGCGAAGCAGTCACCCAGAAGTGAAAACTTGCAGGATAAACGCGAAAAGATCGAGACTCAATCTTGCACAGATGGAAATAAATCACTGCGTACAGTTCCACAAGTGACCGCCGCAACTTATAACCTGGCGACCAACATGTTTGGTCTTCTTACTATGAATTGCCTAGCGCTAAAGTCGTACTCTCCTCGGTGAACGAATGAAGCATTGTTTAAATATAAAAGTTGCCTAGGTGATTGGTTGCTTGGTCGTGGGTGATTATTCGCTTAGTTTTGGTCTTCTCGGTGGACGAAAGGCCTCACTGTCGCATGCAAATTGGACAACGCAACTTAAATCTATGAAAGTTATCATGTTTTTGTCACAACCCCATCATAATATGGAATATAATTAGGGTAACTAACATTGATGCTAAATGTATCTATATTTCAGCTGTAAAATTGACATTAAATATTAATAAAGTGACAATTGCAAACATCCCATGACATTTGAATACACTAAAATAAAATATAGTACCTGTCAGATGTAATGTAAATAAATTGAAGAATATGCCATTCTGGATTAGTAACATATCCGGTGTCCATTTTACAGTCTGTACAATAACTATAGATGCTATTATTTATGCATGATAACTTTCTTTGACAAACATGAAAGGAACAAAATCGACTAGTATTACTCACAAAAGCACCTATGTGATAAACGAGTATAATGGTAATGGTTGACAACCATATATTATGTCACATTTAATCAGCGGTGTTGAGTGTTTCAGGATAAGCAAAGCTTGTTAAAACTGTCGGACCTGCAATATATACTATCTCCTCAATTGAAAAATCATACATTGTCTTTAATATGTATTGATATATATATATATATATATATATATATATGATTATGATATATTTTATCTGATAACTGGCTAGTGAGTATTCTAATGTGAAGAGAAAAGGGCACCAAACCAGCACGAGGTACGTCCTGTATATAAGCCTCCCCATTAAGTCATCTCTTACGACAAGCAGGGGATACTGCGGGACTATTCTAACCCACATCTCGCAGGGGGGATCACACATTTCAGAAGGCTCCACTTTCAATAAAAACCCAAATGTCAATTAATTACGCCCAACGAGGAGTCTCGTCACAATAACCTCCTCTCTTCTAGACTTTCGTATAGAAGAGGGCCACCACGACACACAGTCCCTGATGGACCGCAGCTTGTTCTGAGCAGGGGTCGAGACCCACTGCTCGTGCCAGGTGCGTAAGACTACACTCCAAACATAACCCTTTAGATCTAAAAACATTACATTCAAACTAGCCTCCTTGGTTGCCTGATCCACCAGTTCATTTCCTGAAATCCGAGTGTTTAACATTTCAATATTAAAATGCTGCTCGTGTATCATCTGCACGAGGGAATTCCAGTAGTACGGAGTGGACAATGCTAACAAATCACTCATGGAATTCCTGTAAATGAGAACATTATTATTAGTATTTAGAGGCCCATCGACACAAGGAGGTCATTGTGGCGTTAGCATAATACAAATACATAATAAAATCTCCATAAGAGTAATATTAATCACATGTCTCTATAAAAAGGTGAAACCACAATATAAAAATACGAGTATAAAAAGAATAGATCTCATTATGAGAAAATACCCATTTGAAACACTCCATAGGAATGCTCAAATGAGCTCATAGTACGAATTGAGTGAAACACATGCTAAAAAAACACAGGTGTATCACTCCAATAAAAAGACAAAACAATATGTAAGTTAAAAATACAATACAGACAAGTTAAAATAATAATTTGTTATAAAGACAAAACAATCATGTTAAAGTGTACTAAAATTGTTAAAACCACTAAACAAACATATCAAAGTATACTAAAATGTTAAAAATGTCTCAATTTGATATAAAATCAAGATGAATCACTTTACGAAAGTGACTCAAATGGCACTAAAAAGATTCGCCTGGCGTATAAAATGGAGTAAACAAATAACTCCTGCGCTGCCACGTAAAAAAATCAAAGGTCACTTTTAAAATCAAGAGCCAGGTGAATAAGGGCATACTTGCGACACTCAACCAAAATGTGGTACGCATTAAGGGTAGTATCACAAAATTCACACAAACTGGAGGTGGATCCCCTCTCAGTAAAAATCAGTGGGTTAGAAATGTATACCCGACACGGAGTCTTATCACGATCACCTCCTCTCTTCTAGAAATTCGTATAGAAGAGGGCCACCGTGACACACCGTCCCAAATGGACCACAGTTTATTCTGAATAGGGGTCGAAATCAACTGCTCGTGCCAGGTCCTTAAGACCCCACGCCGAACATAACCCTTTAGATCAAAAAACATAACACCCAGACTCACCTCTGCAGGCAGGCGTGCTGCCTCTTTGGCTGCCTGGTCCACCAGTTCATTTCCTGAAATATCAGCGTGACCAGGAATCCAGCAAAAGACGAGCCGGGTGCTTATTGAATCAATTTTAATAATTTGCTCATGTATAATCTGCCTAGGGGGATTTCAGGAGTAGAGAGTGAACAATGCCAACAGAGAATTCATGGAATCCGTGTATATGAGAACAGAACGGTGACACAATAAACAAAATATAAAAATGGAGTATAATTCCGTCGTAAAAAAACTCAATTCACCAGATAAACCAAATCTAATATTGGATCCTTCCACGACAAAGGCGGATCCCACGGAGGCCCCACATTTCGAGCCATCCGTGTAAATACGTTTAAAACCCTGAAAACGGGTGGCGAAGAGCTAATTAAACCTCCTCTCATATACAAAGTAGGGGGTGGTCACTCTACGGAACTTGACAAGATCAAAATGGAATTGAGGTAGGCGTATGTTCCAGGGAGAAACTTGACCTGGAGGTGTGGGGATAGCCTTTGGCAGGACTATCCCACATGTGTCGAAAACCGATAGCATCCAGATCCCAACCGGTCTTGTACTACGCCATTTGATTTCATATAAGACACGGCTAAGGGGATGAAACACAGGGTGGTAGGCAACATGCTCTGGCGTGCAATGTAGTTTCGACACGTAGAATGCTAGAAGATAGGACCGCCGGTAAGAAATAGGGGTTCACCGGCGTTGGCACAGATGCTGACGACTGGACTGGTACGAAAAGCACCAGTAGCCAATGGAATATCAGAATGGAGGACACTATCCTGCATCTTTAACGCCGAAGGTATCAATGATCCATAAGCAAAACTCCCGTGATCGAGTTTCGATCTTACCAAGGCCCTATAGAGGCGAATCAAGGTTTTCCTATCAGCATTCCAGTATCGACCGCTAACAACTCTGAGAAGGTAGAGTGCTTTTATAAACCTCGCTTTCAGGTCTTTGATGTGTGGGATCCAAGTTAATTTAAAATAAAATAAAAGTCCCACAAACCTCACGATAACTGAGACTGTTAAAACAACGTGGTTCATTAAAATAATGGGAGCTGGCTGTATTCCGTGTAATCTATGGAAGTGGACGACCGTCGTCTTGGCTGCTAATAAGCGAAAGCAATTACACGATGCACTCCATCTAGTATCTCTGGAATCGGCAGGCAAGTACCTTATTTTCCACGTCCGCTGTTACCATAAGAACACAGCACGTGAGAGTCGGTAACTCCCTGCTGGCTGAAAGCGGGGGGGGGG
>CABFVZ010001678.1:102479-120944 GCA_902151445.1 Timema monikensis | reverse complement strand
TCCCCCCCCCCCCCTCGAGAAGAGTTCCGGCAGTGGTTGGCCAGCGCTAGGGGACAATAAATGCTTCTCTCTCGTTTCCTCAGGTGTGAGGAGAAATCTGGTAATCTTCTCACATTCGCAATGCTAGTTGGTTTGCCGAGACTCCAACGGCCTAAAATAAAAGAAGGAAGTTGACGTTATTGTTGACAGAGTTGAATCTGCCATTCAGCCTTGTGGCGACTTGACGAACTGCAACAAATTGCGTAGTCATCCACAAAAAGGTATGAACGAACAGTTAAGAGCACCTTGTCCACAATGCTATTTATCGCAATAGCAAACGACGTACAACTAAAGATACTACCCTGAGGCACAGCATTTTCTTGAATAAAATCATCGGATAAGGTGTTATTAAACCTTACCCGGAAATGTCTATCCGACATAAAGTTATATATAAGAACAGGGAAGTTCCCTCGGAATCCCCATTTAAAAAGGTGTTCTCAATACAATGTACCGCCAGGTGGTGTCGTACGCTTTCTCTAGATCGAATAAAGCAGCAGTTGGCTCTAATTTATACTTGTCAATTTTATGAATTGGTATAACGGTTGCTTGCCTCTATAATGATGGGAATTTATGAGATTCCCAAACAGTATTGTAGAGGTCCTGTCCGGCAGGAGGCGGCTGGCGCAACATCTCATAGTGGATGTCGTTAGAACCGGAGGCTGTTCTTCCCGCCTGACACAGGGTATAAGTCAGTTCATGTATAGTAAAAGGGGAGTTATAATCTTCCCCCCAACTTTGACAAAAATCAATAATATGCGACTCGATATTCCACTTATGCACTGCAAAATCGTTAGAGTACTTCGCAATGCTAGAGATTGCGGTGAACATCGAGCCCAATATATCCACGACCTCCACAGGGAACACTCCCTTGCAAGCATTGAGGAACCTGTGAGGTTCCACCTCTACCGGTAAATAAGCTGTATTACTCGACGGTATTTCAGTAATAGCCATAATGTTGTAGGATTAGACGTCAAAATTAATATAGTGCCATCACGCAATTTCCTTATCGAGACGTCCGATTTTTCAACACCATTTATCGCTATTTAAGGATAAATGGGCTGAAGCGCTTAAGGTTCTCATTGCCATCAAGTCGAGACATCACCAGGAAGCGGGGCTGGGGCCTCACCACTTCCTGGACTTCTACAGTAACAGGGCTGGACGGCCTTACCCGCTTCCGCGGTTTATCCATATTACGGTCTTGTGAGGTGCCAAGCAGTGAGTTGCCAGCTGGGACAATGAAGGCCATGCTTTTTTTTATGGGGACAACCTGCACAATACTCGGGTCGTAGAGCCAGGGTGATCCAAGTTGTTTCTACCACATGAGACCCTGTTAACTCACCAGACGGGGGGGCCCCATAAGATGTTATACATGACAACCTTCGCATGGGGCATCGCCAGGAGAGAGGTCATCGAAGCAAGTGGGTGCAGGAAAGTGCCAATTTGACGTCCGCGCCTTCATGAACGCAACCGGTCTTTTCTCAAAGTAGGGTACCAGGTTATTGTCATCCCTAAGGCCCTTCTACTAAGATATTACAACCGGCGCAGTATCATGAAGGAGCTCGAGTGCAGTGGTATCCAATAATCATCAGAGGAGAGCCATGTTAGCTACCAAGGACGTCAACGGAGAAACTTAAAAAGCTTCCGTGCAGGACTAAGCGGCAGGGGGAAGTGAAGAAAAAGGTAAGGAAGAAAAAAAGGAGGTGAAAAGAATGTTATAGGATATCCTGTGCACGAGGTACGTCCTGCACAGAAACCTCTCCTTTAAGTCGCCTCTTACGACAAGCAGGGGTTACTGCGGCACTATTCTAAACCCCATCCCGCAGGTGGTTAATAAACAGTAAATCTGTGAATCGGGGTGTTAATATATTGAATGAACCACACAGACAAATTAGTGCACAGATGTTGTAAGAAGGATATACTAAGTTTTTCCTCCCTATGTTCTATGGACATACAATATTTGTACTACTAAGAGGTAAGCTATCACTGCTGTGGATAAGCAATAACTGCGTATGAGTGTTCTTTGGTCTTGCGGCTCAAACATTGTAAGTCCGGATAAACAATGTTTTTACTATCAAGACAAAGCTGTTGGTAAGAGAGAATTGTGTGCATGGACATATAATATTTTTTCCTAGTAAGTTGGAAACTTTTTTACTTTATTTAGTTTGTTATTGTTGATGAGTGCTAGTGATTTGTATAATTTATGAGTGCTAGTGATTCGTGTGATTTATGGATAACAGGAATTTATCGTGGATAGTAATGATTTAAATGATAAAATGTATAGCAGAGGAAATAAGTTATTACATAGGAAACAACCGGAAACCAGACCAAATGAATGGCCTACCAAAGTCCTTGCAGACTTTAGAAATGAGAATGGTAAGAACAGCTACTAATAATAAAGTATTGTTTTTAATGTGAATAAAAACTCAATTTATTTAGACAAAAATAGTGTTGTAGAAATTAGTTATTTGAAATGCCTATTTTTGTTAATTAACACGAACTTATCTATGTTATAACTTTGAATGCTACAGGTCTACATTATACACAGTTTACTTTATTAACAAGGCTACAATGAATTAATTAAATATTATTAAATTAATAGTTACACTAGCATAATATCAATGATAAGTTGAACCCTGATATTATTTTTAATTACAGGAGAACATCCAGTTCCTATTCCAAGGGCAGATATTATGACAAAGATTCCATTAATACTCGATTAATATGCCTCCAGTACAGTAAGAGCACATATAAAGGATAACGTCACTAAGATTCCTTTGATACCCAATGAGCCCGTCTCTCCTACAGAAAGAGTTGAAGATCTTAACATTTCAAGTTTGGATGAGTCTAATTCCACCTGTGCCTACTATAAAGTTTAAAGTTACTGTATAAGATGGTTCTACAATGTGCTGTGTTGTAAATGTATTTAGGTCTCATAGAGCTCCTTGAACACACAATAAAAAGTCGTATGTTTTGTATCTGTGTGAATAACAATATAGTCATATTTGAATTATTAGTTCCAAATATTTCCGCCCCTTTCATGTGTGTGTTAGGCCTATTACATGCATCTTTGACGCATGATGTTTCCACTTCCTGTTTTGTATAACAATTTGCGTACACCGGTCGCTATGTTATCTAACTTGTAACTTTATCAATTAAAATACTAATCCATTTATATAGCACACTAAAGTTATAGTGATTATTCAATTCCATGAACCTCTGTAATTATAACTGTAACAGTATCGAATGGATCCGTTTAAAATCTAACGTTATACAACAAAACAGTTACAATACAATACAATACATTGTGAAACCACCTTAACTTTAATCTGTTGCCTGAAAAAGATGCGATTGCAATTTTACCTCTAAGGGTATGCGTAGTACAGTACGTATTTCTTGAAAATGCAACATAAAATGTTTTATTTTGTTTTACTGATATAAAATTAAAATTATCAATTGCCTATATAACTTAGGTTACAAAGTCTTATAATGTATAGTGGACAACTATATAAAATTGCAAATATTGTTTGAACTGAGCGAGGGTTAAAATTTGCATGAATGTATCCATCAAAATACTTTCCAATTACATTCACATATTTATAGAGAAAGGCAGCGTCTTTTCCATGCACATATCTATGATTATAGTCCTTGCAACAGGACATTGAGCTCTGTTAGCAAAAGTATGTGAAATACATACACTCATATACAGTATTACAAATGCATTTGAATTGAATTATTTTGAAACGGAAAAACCATTCAGTTAGTGGCAGTAATAAAAATTGTCTAACCACACACATAATAATTGACATGTTACAATTCACATATCAATTTAATGTGATTTGTTATGGTTCTACAACATAATGTAGACTATTAAATTAGATGTTGTTCTATCCTGTAGGCTTAAGTGCAAACCTAGTAGTGGGCCTACAGGCCTACTTGTGTAAAAGCTATGGATATTGTAACTCTTAACAACCAATGCCATTAAAATAAGAAAAACTGCACTTTTGAACATTGCCAGATTTAAGTTTAACCTAGGGGCTCTTTTTTTTTTCTCAGCTGACACCAATGTGCCCTGTACACTCCATGACATTGAAGGCTGCCTTAATAATGATGTACAGTCTTTAAAACAAGGCTCAGATCCTGAAATACCTGTTGAAGCTGTCTGCTCCTCTCAGCTACAAATATCCTGTTTATCGTGGTTCCACCGGATTCTCATATGGGAATTGCATCTATTGAAGAAATCAACATACAATCTCATACAATTGAAGCTCAATCACAGCATAGTGATAATTATGATACCGAATATCCATCCTGTGACCAGGTTTCCAATAACCTTTCTCCACAAGTTGAGCTGGCTACACAGACCCATCACAATCCAAATATTTTCCTGACAACTTTGAAAATTATGGAGATAGCTACGAAGACTCAAGTCAAGATCTACTTACACCACAAGAGTTAGCAAAAATGAGTTACGTAACACAATCAGAAGATAATCCTAGTACTGTCGAAAACTATGGTAGCAACTCTAATGATTCAAATCATAACCATGCTCTTACAAACCTACTTACAGAAGTTGAGTTGGCAACAATGGAGGACATAAATCAAGCACAATCTGAGATTGCTCCATAATCCTCTGAGTTAGATTAACCAATAAGCACTGCTATTGAATCCTTAGATGATGGCGATTACTTAGGAAAAACAAATCCAAAGTCAAATGAAAATCCCCAAGAACAGAAAAGAATGAAACGAAAAGCAGATCCGGCTACGTAGAAAAATAACATCAGAAAGAAGTTACGTACATCAAGATATAAAGGGAAGAACAGTACCAACAAAGGAACCAAGAAACCTTGACTGCTCAAAATTTAGATTCCGTTGTTCAGAAATGATTTCTGTTCAAAAGAAACGTAAACTGTGCAAGGAATATTGGTCGCTTGCGCTTCCTGAAAGACAAAAGTCCCCAATATATTATCTAGTCTCCGAGAATGTCATAGCCAGAGGCAGGAAAAGAGATCAAGATTCTGTGAAGCAAAAAACAAAATCACGTGTGTACTCTCTTCCTGATGATGGTGGGAAAATCCAACGAGTATTCTTGAAATTATTTTGCAGTACTTTTGCAATATCATTTTAAGTAATTGACTTAGCACTAACATTTAAAGGAGGGTGGCTGTTACATTGGTTCAGACGAAGAGTGGGGAGACAGCCGTCAAACACGACACCAGATTAATCCAAAGCCAGTATCTAGAAACACATAAACAACTTTCCCAAATTAGAATATAATTATTGTCGCAAGGATTACAGGAAACTCTACCTACCTGGCGATTTAAATGTTGCTACTATGTATCACCTATAATGTGAGTCATGTGATGCCAAGCCTGCCTCACTGTTTGTATACAGAGCAATATTAGTAGTTTTGATCCCCCACTAGGCTTTCATAAACAAAAGAAGGACCAGTGCTCAAAATGTAATCAGTATTACAGTGCAACTTATAAAAAAAACTTGGAACATGAATGGAGAATTCACAAGGAAAATGAAACTGAATCATTGAAGATGAAGGAAGATGATAAAAGACAAGCCATTGAGGACAATGGGTTCTCAAAAAGGGCAATATCTTTTGACTTCCAGGCAATTTTGACGGCTTCCTTTGCTGGTTATGCCCTAATTTACTACAAACAAAAATTTTCAGTGTTTAATTTCAAAATTTATGACTGTTACAAACCTGTGGGTGGAGATGGTCATTGTTATGTTTGAGATGAAACAAATGGTGCTAAGGGAGCCTCGGAAAGTTGTACTTGTTTGTTGGATTACCTTCTCAGTGTTGCCTGAAAGTGTCAAACAAGTTTCCAGTTTTTGTGACATTTGTGGGGGACAAAACAAAAACAAGTTCACTTCTGCTGCCTTATTGTTCTGTGTCAATAAATCTGAGAACCTTCAAGAAATAGACATGAAATTTATGGAGTCAGGTCACTCTTACTTAGAGGCCAATTCAATGCATGCGACAATAGAACGTGAACGTAAGCATAAAACGGTATTAAAAACTAGAGAATGGGATATTCTTATCCAGATTGCCCGCAAGAAACCTGCACCTTACAATGTTAAGATTTTGGCACAAAGTGATATCTTTGACCTTCAGGAGCAAGCTTATCAAGTAATGCTGAACACAAACTGTGGCAATAATGGCCAGAAGGTGAATTGGTTAAGGTTCAAAAAGAAATACCCCTTTACAATTCAGTTCAAGTACAAATTAAGCGATACAACGTTCAAACAAATAGATTTCTCGCGCAAAGGAAAGCAAAAAATAACACTTTCATGGAGCATCATTGAGCTTGAAAAGAAGTATCCAAGAAATCCACATATTTCTGAAGCTAAGAAAAAGGATTTGTTGAACCTACTTCAAAAAGGAGTAATACCTCCAGATTACAAGTCATTCACTGAGGAACTACCAACAGCAATAAAAACCAGATACATTGTGCCATGGGAATTGAGTGATGAGGGAGAAGACTGAATGTGCCGAGTTTCTCATCCCTTAACTTTGGGACCGCACGCAGTGCGGTTTGCACGTTCCTCCTTCCCCTTCTTGCCGTGTGCGGTTGGCTGCGCACGGCCTCATCGCGTCTGGTTGCGTGGCTTGTCCACTCACTCTAGTTACGGACTCACGTCCATGCGGGTCCACTGTTCTCGAGCCGTTGGCTCTCGGTTCTGGGCTAGTTTGAGAGCAAGTCGGGGTCTTCGCGAGGTTATCACGCGCGGGAACGGAGATGAGGTTTACCTTTTCGTACAGATGTGTAACCGAATCAACCAAGGGGTAGAATTAGAGTCCTGAATAAAGACTTGTGTGACAACATTCTGAGTGACTTCTTCGTACAACCCCTTCATAACGACTTGTGCCACACCCCAAGTCTGGTGCGCGAACCCCTACTATCAACACCGTTGAAAACGGGGGCTGACACATTGTCTCCCACAGCGTCGGAAGCAGTGGCGTCGCGTTAGGGCAAGCAAGGCAAGCGCTGCTTGCCTTTGCTTGAAGATTAGTTATTATTATTATAAAATATTCTTCAAGCATCACCTAGTGCTCTACCTAGTGTATTTCTTATTTGTGACGTCATATATCTCGGAGGGGTAGAGCTGTGGGACTCCGGTAAGAATGCAAGCAACCAAGTTGCGACTTTTCAACAACCGAAGCTATGCCCGAAGGTTAACGACTATAGCCGAAGAAACTGAAATATACCATCGCATACCCCTCACTTCCCCTTTCATAACAAAGAACTGCCCCGGCACGTACTTACACATCTTTTGTGAAGTTTGTTGCAACGAGTGCTTTTGTTTTGATGTGTGTCAGTGAAAGCTAACAAACGATAATGAGTGAAGTTAGTGGAGTGAGCGGCTCTAGTAATAAGTGCAAGTGCGTTATTTGTAGTATAAACATACATACATCTTTAGCCGTAAGAAGTTTTGAAGAACGTGTCGAAATAATGAGTATTGGAAGATCCATTCCTAAGTTAAATATAACCACATTAAGAAAAAGGGATGGCTTTATCAGGCATTTTAATAAAAACATTTATTCAAAGCATTCTTGGCTAGCTGTGTGTGGTTCAAAAAATAAATTGTACTGTTGGCCTTGTTTGCTGTTTGCCAAAACGGACAAAACTACGTGGACAGAGAGTGGCTACAATGATCTAAACAATCTTTGCAATGCAGTTCAAACGCACGAAAGATCAGAATCACATATAAATGCATTTATTACCTTAAAATAATTAGGAAAAAATAGGGTAGATCTTTCCCTGGACAGACATAAAAAATTAGCATTGAACAGCACAATGCTAAGGTAAAAAAAAACGTGAAGTTTTGAAGCGCCTAATAGACGCTGTATGTTAAACACTCAAGAACTGGCATTTCGTGGTCATGTTGAGTAATTTAATTCTAAAAATAAGGGAAATTATGTTGAAATCCTAAAATTAATTTCTGATTACGATTACATTTTAGCTCAGCATTTAGAATCGTCTACTGTATTCACTGGGCTATCAGCTGGAATACAAAATGACCTCATTGAATCAATTAAAACTGTTTTAATAAATGAGATCATAAAAGAAATTCAAAATGCAAAATTTGTGTCTATTTTATTAGATGAAACATCAGACATCTCAAAACTTTCACAACTATCGACTATGTTTCGATATGTGTCCTCTGATGGTGAAATTATGGAACGATATTTTTGGTTTCACAGACGTTTCTGCTAACAGATCTGCCACTGCTTTGGCTAATCATGTTAAACAGGTAGTGACAGATGTAGGGTGTGGGGACAAGCTTGTTGCACAATGCTATGATGGAGCTGCAGTAATGTCGGGGGAAATAAATGGTACTCTAATAAGCGAACTTCATTCTTAGATAAAATTGTTAGAAAAAGACTACCCAGTGTTTCACCAACTCGATGGAACTATAGTGAAAGACTTGTACATACTGTGATGAACCATCGGGAAAGCCTGATAGAAATGTTTGAAACAATAATAGAGTACCCACAAGAATGGGATAGTTAAACTATTTCTGTTGCTAAAGGTTTCGTCCACTTTCTAGAAGATATTCAGAGCATATATTTGTTAATTTTATTCACACAGATTTTTGACCACACTGAGCATCTTTTCAAAATTTTGCAAACAAAACAAATGGACATAGTTTTCTGTAAAACTGAGGTTGAAGAAACTAAAAAGAGTTAGTCAAATCTTAGGCTTATATCTGATGACATTTATTCCAAAACACTACAAATGGGGCTAGAACCAGACAAAAGTAGACGTAAAGGTAATTTAAAACAAGATACTAAATTGAAATTAAGACAAGTTCATTGTGAAGTAATTGATAACACTGCCATGCAAATACAAACACGCTTTGAGAAAATTAACAATCCCAAAATTGTCGAACTGTTAAATTCATCAAAATTTAATGAATACAAACAATCATTTCCTAATGAACAAATAGATTATTTGATTGTAAATTATGGAAAATATTTTGACAAAAGCAGATTGTGTTCCGAACTCAACGTGGTTTACTCTAGGGAAGCAATAAAAAATAAACCTGTTGTGAATATGGTTAAGTATATCAGTGAAAATAGTCTAGATGAAGCATTACAGGAGTTTAAAAAAACTGTGTGAACTTGTGGCAACAATTCCGGCTACAACATCATCAATTGAGAGATCATTTTCAAAATTGAAAATAATAAAAACATGACACCCAAACTCACCTCCTTAGCCTCCTGGTCTGCCAATTCATTTCCTAAGAGATCAGCCTGACCATGAATCCAGCAGAAGGCAAGCTGGGTGTTTAACTTTTTTTTTATTTAATTGTGTATCATCTGCACGAAGGGATTCCAGGAGTACAAAGTGGACAGTGCCAACAGAGCACTCATGGAATCCGTGCAGATTAGAACAAAACTGTGACAATTACGCTATACAAAACACAAAGATTTAAAGATGGCATATAATTCTGCCGACAACAAAGGTGGATCCCACGGAGGCCCCAAAATTTCGATCCATCCATGTAGATGGGCTTGAATTCCTGGAAGCAAGTGGCGAGGTCCTCTTATATACAAAGTGTGGGGTGGTCGCTTTAAAAAACTTAGATCAAAATGGCAATGAGGTAGACGTATCTTCCAGGGAGAAACTTGACCTGGGAATGTGGGAATAGCCTTTGGCAGGAATATCCCAAACGTATTGAAAACCGATAGCATCCTGATCCCAACCAGCCTTGTACTAAGCCATTTGGTTTCATATAATACACGAGTAGGGGGATGAAACACAGGGCGGTAGGCAACATGTTTTGGCATGCAATGCAATTTCTACGCGTAGGATACTATAAGATAGAACCGCTGGTAAGAAAGAGGGGGCTCACCGGCGTCGGCACAGATGATGACGACTGGACTGGTACGAAAAGCACCAGTATCCAGTCGTATACCAGCATGATGCACACTATCTAGCATCTTTAACGCCAAAGGTCTAGCTGAGACATAATAAAGCTGCCTTAATAAAGTTTTGATTTCACCAAGGCCCCATAGAGGCGCATCAAGGTTTCCCTAGCAGAACTCCAGGAACAACCGGTAACCACTTTAAGAAAATGCAATGCTTTGACACACCTCGCTTTCAGGTCTTTGATGTGGGAGATTAAAGTTAGTTTAAAATCAAAATAAAAGTCCCAGAAACTTTAACATCTCTAAGACTCGTAAAAAAGCATGGTTCATTAAAAAACTGGGGGCTGGCCTATTTCACGTAATCTATGGAATTAGACGACCGTCTTCTTGGCTGCGTAGAAGCGAAAGCCATTATGCGATGCCCACAGATTGTTTACAGCTAGTTGTATCTGCCGTTCAGCCCCACGGAGACTCTATGAACTACAATAAATTGCGTAGTCATCCACGAAAAGGCATGAACAGACAGGTAAGCACGCGTTGTCCACAATGCCATTTATTGCGATAGCGAACAACGCACATCTTAAAATACTTCCATGAATATACTGAAAATACTTCTTGAAGAAAATCAACGGATTAAGTTTTATTCAACCTTACCCGGAAGTGTCTAACATAAAATTAGAGATAACAGGGAGGTTCCCACAGAAGCGCCATATAAAAAGTGTTTTCAATATCCCTTATCTAAAACGCTTTCTACAGATCGAAGAAAACAGCCAGAAGATGCTGCTTATGGAGAAAAGCGTTACGAAAAGCCGTCTCTAGAAGGACAAGTTTATCCACCGTGGATCGGTTACGGCGTAAACCACATTGAATATTAGATATCAGATTGTGGGATTCGAAATAACATATAAATCTTTTGTATACACAACTAGTCTAGGCTATCGGTCTATAACCATTTGGCTCTAATTTATACTTGCAACTTTTATGAATTGGTATAACGGTTGCTTGCCTCCATAGTGATAGGAATTGATGAGATACCCAAACATTATTGTAGAGGTCCAAAAGAAATGCCTGTCCAGCAAGAGGCACCTGGCATAACAAACTTGTTAGAGTAGCTCGCAGTGCTAGAGATTGCAACGAACCTCGAGACCAATACATTGACAACTTCCACAGGGGAGGAGACAAGCGAACCGTTAGATATGAGGGCAGGTATATTATTTATGGAATTTTTGTTACTACATCATTTACGAATACTATCCCAAACCTTAGTTGTGGGAGTGGAAATTGTAAAAGGTAGAAATAAAATAGCCACACCTCCGCAAACCGTATTAAAAGATGGCTTGTCGATACGATACACATAGTACCCACGAAGCATCGGGTTATCAGCAGGGGGAAGAAATCATTAGTGTAATTTTCTCTACACGAGCATAGAGATCCCTACGATTCAATTGTAATAGCGACATTTAATCAAATAAAATATTTTAATCCGCAGAATCCATTTCCCTTAAAAACATAAATTGGTGTAGGGACCTATTGCCTTTTCAAGCTTCTCCTGGACCTTTCGCTTCAAGAGAGGCTTTTGTTTATCCAGAAGAAACTGGGACGTGGTCTCCTTGTGAAAGGGTTATTTATTGCCTTCGTTGCCTTTTTAGTTATAACGGCCTTCCCCCTCTGGGCTTTCCGCAGAGTACCAGTGGGACGCATCTTTGAGACCTCACCTGCCCACCAGAGCTAGAAGCTGCCTGCGGAGTGGAAACGAAATCCCGGGTCACAGAGTACGATTCACTAGCTGAATTAATTAAGGAACTTGGTATTGACGTCCCGGAGGAAGATGAAGAAGAACCGAATACACCTCAGAACAAAGAACGACCACCAGGAGCACGGGATTCAGCTCCGGAAGATACAATGGACGACGATAAGGAATCAACGGAGGACGCAGGGTCCCCTTTTCCGTCATTTGGGAAAGCCTTAGACAATCTACTCCTGGAGGAAGACTTACCCAATATGGACCGCAAGGCGTGTAAATATCAGTCGGTTGCAGTTTCAGCACTGAAGTCAATATGTTGGAACAAAAAGCAACGATTCAAGATCTGCAAAGAGGGGGCCGTACTCCCCAGGCCAACAGACGCTCCTCATCATTTCGCCAGGACCAAGTCTACCCTGGAGATGGACGAAGTAATTAAGGATTGGCTGGATACGGGCCTACTCCGAGGAAACCCGGGCGTCACAGACGCCTTCTCGTTATGGGCAATCCCGAAGAGCAATGGAACCTTAAGAATCATACAAGACTACAGTCCATGGACGGAGTTTATTCGAACACCAACGTTCAGCCTTCAATCCGCCGAAGCAGTCCTGCACAACATTCCTAAGAACGCATGGCTCTGGAAGGTCGATCTGCGCTTGGGCTTCTTTTAGATTCCAGTATCAACGGATTCGCAAAGATACACAGGAGTGTATTACCATGGCCGAAAATACTCCGCTACCAGACTCCCCATGGGCCATGCATTGGCCCCTGCCTTGATGCAGAGAATCACAACAGAAGCGATCCAGGCCGTCCAGGAGGTGGCCCAGGGAGTCACAGGGGTGGCATACCTGGACGACCTATTGTTCTACTGCAGCACGCCCGGACAACTGGAACACATCCCTCACCTACTGGAATCGATGGGCTTCACCCTGAACGGGGAAAAATCGTCAACGGAGGCCAGTCAACGCCTGATATACTTAGGTCTGGTAATTGATACCACCACACAGACCTTAACTATGACAGATCACTGCCAGAAGAGAGCAAGAATCCTGCTAAAACACTTAAGAAAAACTTACGCCAAAGGAAGGGAGAGAATCGCTGGGTACTTCTCGTGGCTAGGCTTCAACCTGAGATGGCCCCAGTATATCACAGCGCGCATCTATAGAGGATTGCCGGCCTATGCATAAAAGCTACTAAGATTCCCAAGATGGGCGACCTGCAGTTGGGAAAAACCGCCAAACACCCCGGTTGACGTCTACGCGGATGCTACACTATGGTCAACAGCAAGTGTCGCCCCGTATCGAAATGAATGTCGGATCCAGCAATTCAGAGAGGCGGGGGAAATCAACAGGGCAGAGATGGCGGCCGCTTTAATCACCTTCATATGGGAATATCAATAAACGGGAGAGCCAGTGATTCACCTAGGCACCGACAATACAGCGGTATTCAATAATCTCAACAAAGGAAGAGGTCTAACTTTCAGCGCACGAGATATGTGCGACCTGCATCTGCTAGTAGCCCACACCCTAAGAAACTGCTGGTGGGAAACGTTCTGGATACCATCAGAACACAATCCGGCAGACAGGCCATCAAGGGCCGTACTAAGAGAAATAATGGAAGCCGAGGGACCGACAGCGGGGATCTTCGACTTCCGAAATATACCTGTGGATATGTTATATTTATTGTACCGTTAATGTAACTTGTTTTGATGATTGTATGATATTGTATTAATGTAAAAAAGGGCTTTGAGCCGCTGTCGTCCTTTCGCCTATGGCTGTCCCCCCGGGACCTTCCAGCTACCATCCAGCCATGAGGCTATAAAAGGGGGTGGCTGGGAAGTCTCGGGACTCAGTCGTTTGGCGGAAGGACCAGCAACAACACCACCACCCACCCTTACCTCTGGAGCCCCAGAGGTAAGTCCGGACGGCCCGACAGCGGCCCCAGTTGATTTCGTTCCCCGAGTAAGGCTCGGGGCGGACCCCCAAGGACTTAGGAGGGAGTTCCCCAAGGAGGATTACTTGGGGGAACTGGTGACGGAGAGGACCTCTGGGAATATTTTCCCTCCTACAAATTAAGGTTTTGGCGCCATCGGAGTTATTGCGGTATGCAAATTAATGTCTCGAGTAGAGGCTTTAGGAACTGGTCGAGAGGACGCCATAACAATAATGACTGCGCAATGGCAGTTTGGACAGTTTATATTCTAACAATTTGGCTGTATGAGGTTTGAAGTACCAGAGCCTGACTGGATACGTACTCCTTGCGTTCCTGGCCATAAGAGATTTTCTTTTCAAATTGTATCTTCAGGACTTTTTTTCTTCTCTACCTTCTGTTTCGGACAAGTCCGAGACCAGGCAGATCGCGGACCCTTACAGTTGACGCATAACTTAGCAGATTCACATGGTGTATCATTAGCCTCCCGTCCGCAGTCCATACAGGTTGGCTTAACCACGGCATCGCAGCTTCGTATGCCCAAATTCCTGGCACTGAAAAGAGCGCTGAGGATTAGGGATATACGGCCGAACCCTGAGCACGTGGAAAACCACTCGGACCTCCCTTAGAAGGGTAGGAGTAGCAAAAGTGATGATATACGTATCCGTCTATTTTTCTTGTCCGTTCTTTTTGGTGACGATTGGGTCAATTTTGTTGACATGCTGAGGGGAAAGCGCCTCACAAATATCCTCAATGTTTACGCAATCGAGGTCAGAGAAAGTGATCACTACCTTGCAAACATTAAGGAACAAGTGAGCTTCTACTGTCATCGTTATTTCTGAGATTGCCATTACTCTTGGGGACTAAATGTCAGTCAACGTTTGTATCATGATTGTGTCATCACAAAGTTTTCTGATTGATATGCCACATTGTGCTGCATCATTTATCACTCTTTAGAAGATAAATGAGCAGACTCCCTTTAGGCTTTCATTGTCCTCTACTCGAGATATTACCAGGAAGCCCGGCTGGGGCCTCACCCCTTCCTGGACTTTTTCTAATATAGGGTTGGACGGCCATACCCGTTTCCACCTTTCATCAATATCACGGCTCTGTGAGGGGCCGGGCAGTGAGTTTCCAGCAAGGTTTGGCAGTACGGTGCTAGCGAACAGTAAGGTGTCAGCTGCGACAATGCCTAATTTGAGGACAACATGAATAATACTCTGATCGTAGACCCAGGTTGATCCAAGTTGGTTCTATCAAATGAGTCTCTGTTAACCCTCTTGACGAGAAGCCCCACACGACGCTAGACATGACAACCTTCGCATGGGGCAGTGCCAGGAGAGGTGTCATCTCAGCAAGTGGATGCAGAAAAGTGCTAATTTTACGTCCGGATCCTCATAAACGCAACCGATCTTTTCTCAAAGTAGTATATCTGGTTATTCTAATTCCTAAGGTCCTTCTACTAAGATATTACAACCAGCGCGCTTTCATGAAGGAGTTCAAATGCAGTGTTATTAAATTATTGTCCGAGGAAACCCGTTTGAGCTGCCAGGCTCGTCATAGAAGGAGCCATAAGGCTTCTGCACTGGACTTAACGGTATTGGTAGGAAAGAAAGAAGGAAAGAAAGGGAATAGGAAGGGAGAAGAAAGGAGAAATATAAATAAAGAATGAGAAATAAGAATGGCGAGAGAAAGAGATGGAAGGAAGATGATAGGATAGCTTTTCCAGCACGAGGTACGTCCTGTACAGAAGCCTCCTCTTACGACAAACAGGGGATACTGCGAGACTATTCTAAACCCCATCCCGCAGGGGGGGGATTGTCCACTACCATCCTCCCACAGGCGTCTGTAATATTAGACCCCACACCAGGCTTTGGGCGTTAAAATCTCCCAAGATGATATAATGGGCGATAAGTTCTATTAAAAAAAGTGTATCCAAGCTCTTCTTTGAAACACGTTCACCTGGTAGGTCAATGCAGCATACTGTCACTTTCATGGCAAGGGGGACTCGGACAACAATCACTTGGATATTGGCTATAATATGTACTTATTATATAATAGTGTCCTACGTGCGAGTATAGCCACACCTCCGCTAGTCCAATCAAAGAATGTCTAGTCGGTAAGATATACGAAGCATCGGGTTATTTATTATTTGGACGGAATTTGGTCTCCTGTAAACACAGGATGGAAGGATGCAGCAGTTTTATTTCTTCTAAACGAGCATAGAAACACCAACAATTCTATTGTAGTAGCGACATTATTTATTAATATATATTTAATCATCCACGCAATCCATAAAACTATCTTTTAAAAATAAAAATTGATTTGGTCCTCTTACTTTTCCGAGAGTCTCCTGGACCTCTCTCTTCAAGAGAGGCTTTTGTTTCTCCAGAAAAGATTGAGGCATCGAATCCTTGATGAAGGCTTTCTTAAGCGAAATGTAGACTACTATCTTAAACACACTTATTTTTAAGACTACACAGCCCTGCGTTTTGTCTCATCTATTGCACCTGGTTTGAATGTTGGAGACCCAAGCGTCACTGACATTAAAGCTATAAGTTACTCAGATGATGAAATCAACGTAAAGATTGACTTTTCTGAATACTGTAAAATTCTGCCGAGAAGGATTAATAGAAATTCCATACAGTGCAGTAATCGCATGATGAAGCCACTACTCACCCAGCCTAAGAAGATTAAGCACTAAAAATTTGTTCACTTACAACAACGAAAGTCTGTTGTTCCTCCCCTCATTCTATTATAATTTACTCAATGAATAAATCACCTACTTATTATAAACACAATGCCCAGGTGTTGCCTATACTAGAGATGACATTTGATGTTTGTGGTGCTTTTGATAAAATGTAAGATACCGGTAATGTAAAAGTTGTGCCCTATGTCTGGAATAATTTGAGTGATATTTTCCTTGCATAATTGTTTTATTATAAAAAAGGATACATCAAGATCAGTTCTTAGAGTATACTTTTAATTATACTCTGTGTATTTAAGGTAGGCTATTTTTTATTTATTTTGTACTAAACAAATTAATTGCTTAGTTTAAATGTTACAATTTGTAAAATAAACCAGCATAATTATTTGTCAAGTTGGTGAAAAGTTAGGATTTTTATTAATAACTTGCCAATCTGTCATCACTTTAACTTGAGTTATTACATTATTTTATAGTTCTAGTTAGTCTCATAAATAATGTTTATTCATTTTAACCAAGACTAAGTTTGAAAACTTACCTAAATCTAATGTTAATAGCACATGATCAAGTCATTGTCAAAAAGGCGTTGACATAATTAAATTATATTTTTTCTGCATACATTTAGTTTACTGTAATTCAATATCAATTTTTATAATTATCACTACTTTCTGTACAGTTACTATATTTAAAACATGCAGCTAATAAAATAATAATTAATAAACAATGTTTCTAAAATTATTTAAACCTAGTATTTCTTAGCAAAATATAATAACCTCGTAGTCTGAATGTTTTATTAATTACTATTAGATAGCTTCTCAAAACCGTTTTCAAAGCTAAAAATAATAAGTTAAAGAGCATTAGATTAGAGTATTGTTTTCTAAACAAACCTCAAAAATAAAATAATATTTATATTTGGCACAAAAAGTTTCACAATCTATTACTACAAGGGACAAAACCCCATAAATTTGTGTGATCAAAGATGTTTAAAAAAACAACTTAAGTCTTAAATTATAAAATACTAGCCCCCTTCCCTGTAAAAAAATATTGTAAGGAATCCTGTAAAACAAAGTTTCAAATCATCCATCATGCCAATATAAAACAAAACCTTTTTTACTTTTTTTTTATATAAATACAGTCCTACCATCACTGTATAGCCCCCTCCCTCTTTTTATCCTCCCTCCTATTTTCATCTCATTCCTCTTTCCTCATCCCTATCCCCTCGCCCCTTCACCAACTTTTTTTTCGACGACTATATAATATACTAATGACATTTTTATGAGGAATAAATTAAATTTTCAAAATAAAATATAGCCTATTTTACTTAATGATAATGTATATTGGTGAAAGAATTTTTAAAATCGGTCCAGTAGTTTTTGATTTTATCCATCACAAACAAAAAAACAAAAATTCAAATCTTTCCTCTCTATAATATTAGTATAGAAAACATACATGTATAAATGCTTTGCTTTGTTGAGTACTGAAAGAAAGAAAAGGCCTAATGTCAAAGAACACTCGTTATTCACCAAGATGCGATTGGGAAAATAGGGAGCTGCTAGAAATGATAAATTTACGTGATAAAACGCATAGACTAGTTAAATTCAACCCAGAAAATACTAACCATATGAGTGATTTATGTTTTGGCTAGAAATAATGTACCGTAACAGCACTTAAAAAGAGATTAATTAAAAACTAATTTTAAAAGACGTTTATAAACAGCAGCAAAAACCCTAAATTACTCTGTCAAGAGATTAATAAATCACTTGATAAGAACTGTAACACTAACAATATAAATTGCAAAATCAAAATTTAGGGACAAAGAGAATAGCAGAACTTTTGAAATTATTTTATAAATGTGGGTCATGATCCTGCAAAAAATATTCCTGTCTATTCTGATGATAAATGGACATATTATACTTCCACTAAAGACTGCTCATTTGCACTTTTTCTAACATATGTAAGTGTTCAAGTAAAAAATATTATGAAAGAGCTTAGTAACTCAAAAAGTTTGCCTTTTGATAAATGTTCCAATAAAGTACTAAAAGATGTTCAAATTTATTTGCAGGGTATATAGCTGATCTTTTTTAATAAATCAATCACTAAGGTAAATTTCCTGATCAAATAAAATATCTAAAATTATCCCAAAGTATACGGCGGAGGGGGGGG